>SNQJ01S0001133.1:139090-175247 GCA_010110895.2 Picea sitchensis
AAAAAAGGAGATAGGGGAAGAGGGGGGGGAAGAGATCAAGAAAGAAAGAGGGAGAGAGAGAGATATATATATGGAGAAAATGAGAGAGAGGAAGTTAGAGAGAGAAATGGGGAGAGAGTTAAAGAGAGAAAGGGAGAGAGGGAAGGCGAGAGAGAGATAGGGGGGAGGGGAAGAATGGGAGAGAGGGGAAGAGTGGGGAAAGAGAGAGAGAGAGGGAGAGAAATATAAAGTTAGGCATAAGAGTGCATTTGCATTCCAAGAAATAATGTGTGTTCTTAAGAGAACTTCTGTGTTCTTAGGAGTGTGTGCACATTCCTTCCATTTTAAAATTTTTTGAGGTATAAATTACAACTCTAGAATATGTGTTTGTCGATTTTATTTCCTCACATTTAGGTTCAATATGCAAAACCTAGTGGTTTCGTCTACAAATACATTGAAACCTCCTTTTTTATAAATACCTCTCAATATTTCCATTTTTGACATTTATTTTCTATAGGCTATATAAATCCGTTCTCAATGAATCTATAGAAAACAAATAGAGTAGACTATGCATATTTCACACACACACACAAAAACACACACATATATAATATAGTTTACTATTTTTAATACATTTTTGTCTATACATATATTATAATATGAAAATACATAACGTTTTTATTTCTACTATAATGTTTTATCATCTTAAGCATATTTTAAATAAATAATATTTTGATTATTGAAAGCCCAATCTAGTCCAAGAAAACTTGGATACGACTGACTATTATCCATGACCTCAATAACCTCAAAGTCAGCTACACTGCACACTCCATCTATATTAACAATTACTCCTACCAAACTCCTGATCGATATTTTATTATGTTGGTTAGCCAACCTCATCTAAAAAATTGACCAAACTAGTTTTGTTTTCCCCATCATCTCCCATGTATGTCTTGGAAGTACATTGACATCTGATCCTAAATCTAACATGACATTATCCATGTCATATTCTCCCATCTGCGCACTTAATATGAAATCTTTGTTTGTCCTCTTCTTGTGCAATACTTGGTTCACTATTTTTTGCATCGTAGGTACTTATTTATCTTGTATACAATGATCAATCACTCCGCATAGTGCATTCAATGTTGTTTCATCCTTCATCAAATCTAAACAACTCTTTAGAAAGTCTTTCAAAATATTTACCTTTTGTATTTCGCTATTAGTTAAGGACAAACTTTTTTCACATGATCCAATTCTCTACAATATGTGAACATCATGCAAGGATTCAAACAATCTCTCACTAAATATCCCAGTTCATTGCAGTTATAACAAATTATCGGTCCTCTACCTCCTCGACCAAATCCTCCACGCCCTCGACCTCTATCAAATCCTCCATGTCCACCCTCGCTAAAGCCTCTTAGAGTGTTGTACTATGGAAATCCTCCTTCTACTGTGACATTTTCTTCTTGAATTTTGTACACATATGAAGTGCGCTCTCTCATTAAGTTGAATGTATGAAAGTTTCTCTCATCATGTCTTACTGATTTTCAAAACTTAAAGAATAACTTCCTGGGTGTACTTTGTTACTTCTATAGTAAGGGACAAGCAGTTCAATGATGTCCCCGTGTCTTACATATCTCACAATACACTACTCCTCCTGCTAATGGGTTTGGTGATCCTATGGCCATATAGTGCGTGAATGTTGGACATTCTTCCTTTTGATGGCCTTCTTCCTTACATGTTATACACCAAATATGTCAATGCTTTACCTTTTCCTTTGCAATCTATGATATTTGAATTCTTAGCAAAACACTGTGATTGTTCCTATGCCATTATTGCATCATATCCTATAGGAGGTAGTTTTTAGCGTGATGATGTACATGTCATCGATCATAATTCAACAGATGGTGGGGGATATTCAGGGTCTAAAGGTAGGTTAAAATATCTATGTACCATGGGTCCAAATATGAGATAAGGAAGATATGTTCATCCATGAACGAATCGTCATGAAAAATATCATCATCCAGTCTTGGGAAGTTTGACATTAGTTCTGCAAAAACTAGTGATTTCTTAGACTTTGCAGAATCAAAATCAAGATAAAATTCTTTCAAAATAACAATCCACTTATTGTGTCCCCCCCCTATGATATTCCTAGTAAGTATTGAAATAGATTGATATCCACAACCACGGTAGTTTTTCATAGTAAGATATAATGTTGTAACCTCTTAACCGCATGTACAATGACCAAGGCCAACTTCTCTACATGAGAATATATGAGTTCAAGACCAACTAGATTTTGACTAATGTAGTAGACAACGTGATCATGAAGCTCATCATCCTCCTGAACAAGTACCATACCAACCATCCCTTTTGACACAGCGATATAAAGAAAAAAATCTCTATTGTAGTTTGAGGGATTCAATAGAGGTGTCGATACCTAGGAATTGTTAATAGAAACGAAGGATTCCTGGGCTCACTCATCCAATATGAACGGAGTGTCCTTTTTCAAAAGATGCATGAAACCTTTAATTAAATTGGCATAGTTAAATATGAAATGACGCAGAAAGTTATCCTTCCCCTGCAAACATTGAAGTTGTCAAATGTTGTGCGGGGGAGGAAACTGAAGTATTTTCTCAACCTTCATAAGATCCAACATGATCCCATTCTTAGAAACTATGAATCCTAAAAGACGTCTAGACCTAATGAAAAAATATGCACTTGTGAGGGTTCAACTGAATGTGATAATAACAAAGTATTTAAAATACTAGTCGAAGGTGAGTCGATTGATATACCCTCTTGCTAGAGTGAGAAATGATATCATCTAGGTAATCTTCAACGATATGCTTAAGATCATGAAACACAAAGGTCATGGCGCGTTGGAAGGTTTCTCTGTCGTTTTTAAGACCAAGAGGAATTTTACGGTATGCAAAGGTACCCCAAGGACAAATAAACATTGTCTTTTGTTGATACTCGGGTTTGATCTGAATTTGATTATAACCTAAAAATCCTTCCATAAAGGAAGATACTTCGCTTCCTGAACATTCGTCAATAATCTGGTCAATAAAGGAGGGGGGTAATTATCTTTAGCGCATACTTTTTTTTGGTTCTGAAAATCCATACATACACATATGGTTCCTTTCTTTTTATCTACACAAACAGGGTTGGAAACCCATTAATTCAAGGGAACCAAGTAGATGAAGCTAGCATTGAGTATCTTCTCTACCTCTGCCTTGATAGCAGGGGCCTTCCTAGGATTAAAATCTCTAAGACGTTGTTGAATAGGTTTATCATTTGGATAAGTTTTAATCTCATGTTCATCAATGATAGGGTCGATCCATAGCATCTCTTCATAATGCCAAGTAAACACATCTCGAAATTCCTTGAAGAGATCAGTGTAGATCTGAATTTCCTCAGGATAATAATCTGCACCGATATATATGTTTTCAATTTTAGCAGGGGTTTGATATATTTTGATCACGAAAGTAGGAGAAATGTTCGCCATGTTTCCTTTGGCATAAATACCATGTGTATCTAAGGTGGACCTAAATTCATCTTGTTCAATCCTAACAAGCTCCAAGAGAAAATAAGATTGATCATGCAAATCATCCCAAGGGCCTATCAAGACCAGACATGGCCTCTAAGATGGATTCATTTGAGGGAAAAGTATCATCAAGAAAATCATGCAAACAATAAGATTGAATGAACCATATGGGCTCTAAGACAAGATCCACCTCGTCTATCTGTGAGGAGGAAGTATCTGAGTCAGCATTAGCTTCTAGAATAGCCTGATACAAAAAGTTCTACTACAGATAATGGGATCGTCATCTCTATGTGTGAATAACCTTCATACGACATAGTCGGGGAAGGTAGGGTCCAAGGGTCATTGAAATATGAAGTATGTAAAGGAACGGACCTCATCGACAACGAAAACTCACCAGAGATGGAATAAATATTTACAATTAGTTCCATGAAATCAAAAGTACCCATCAAGGAAGAATACATCCCAACACCAACATTCTCAGTTACCTTCTAATAATTATCAATAATGCGTACCAAAGGCCCCATCGATGCAATAGGACTAGGATGCACAAAGGAGAACTAGTTGATCATCACAATATTTCCTCTGAGAGGAAAGCATAGAATGCGGAAAACCGATGACACAACAGTTGTAATAGAATAAGTCTAATTATTCCTTAATAGTAGATTGTAGTAGAGAGGTGCATCATTCACCTTGACCTTGACCTCCAAATTATTTTTGCCTAATTGGACTGAGGAATTGGGAAGGATATTGTGGGGTCTAAAAGAACTCCCATAAAAAGAAGTCAAGATGGTCATGTATTGAGACGGGGGCATAGATCTAATGGATTTCCAATGGGCCAGAGAAATCATGAATGTGAAAGCACCTTCATCAATTACAGTACACTTGATGGTGAATTTTGTGTACTCCACATGGATTTGAAAGGCCACATGGTAAGGTAAGTGAGGCTTAACATCCGTGACATCAAAATTGATAACCTTTGAGCCACACAAGTCTATAGTTGGTAACACAGATAACAAGGCATTCCTCTATGAAGTACACGTTTGGAGCACCTCCAAAGCCGACATCATGCATGGGGTTTGATCCAAATCCTCGAAAATTGATTCTTTTGGGTGGCTCTAGAATTAGGATTGTGGGAAAATAACTTAAGTACTCCTTTTGAAATGCGAGGAAGAGGTTCAGGATTATCGATCTACAAAGGAATTTATGGGGGGGAGGAGGCTCTAGGCCTACAATAGTATGTGAAGAACCATAATCATGATATCGAGTGGGTAAATCAATATGATACTTAACTATATTGATCCAAATATGGCTACCATCATGTGTTGAAGGGTTTTGACACCCACTCGATGCATTTCCGGTGTTAGAGGTTCATGGGGCCATGTTTTGGTTATGTGGAAATGCATTTGTCAGCATAACATGTTGTTGCGCAATGAGTCTCAAGGCTTCCTTGATTTTGGGGCATAAGTGGGTAACGTGATCATGTTTACAAAGTTTGCAGGGAAACTTCACCTTCAGATTTTCTTTCTTTCCCTCACCAGCATTATTATTTGATTTATCATTATTATTGTCGTCCTTGAATTTATTATTATTATTATTATTCCCACCTTTACGATTATTACAACGTCCTTTCATCTTGTTCCCTCCTGGTTTCTAGTTACCATTTGGGTTTGACGATGATTGTACAAAATGCACATACGCCGATGGGGTGGTGGATGATGAAGCCTTATCTTGTCCTGCTATAGACTGGTTAAGAGACAAATATTTGAGTCGATTCATCACTTAATCGGTAGTCTTAGAATTTATGGAGCCTATGATGCCATCGACATGAGTCCCAAGCTTTTGTCTAGGATCATAATTTGGCTACGGTGCATAAGGGAGAATTTCATAAAGCATCCCAGATTGAGCATATATATGGTCTAACTATTGTGCTTTGAATATGGCTTCTTCCTTAGTAGTTACTCCATATGTAGAAAGATCCTTCGAAATGTAAGGCAACAAAGACTTGAGGAACCATTCCAATAGAAAATATGGAGGAATGTAGACTTTAATCAACCTCTTCCATCTAGGCCACTCTTGAATATGATCATAAATATGGGTGGCTTTATCCTTTCGAAGAGTAGACAAGAGTTCTAAGACAAAATCGTAACAAACCAGTATTGGAAGTGATTGAGAAAAAATAAGACCACCTGATAGAAAGTTTTGTAGGTTCCCCAAATTAGCTTGATGTACCACTTTGTGGTGACCTCAACAAGGGTGCGTTAAAATAACCTCAAATGAATAGAATCGTCATTAAGGAAAGTATATGAGAACCATAGGTGAAAGGTAGTAACATGATCACTCGGATCTTCGCCATTATTTCCTTCAAACTTTGGAATGTCATAAGTAAGTTTGGTGGGGATAGGGGGCCATGAAAATTTTTGATGCATAGGGTCATTCATCAATTTTGACATCTCTGGAAGAATTAGTGTGGCTAGAAAAGGGAGTCGTGGTTGCGGCATTTGAGCCCATGCTCCCAGGAAAGATTGTGGTTGAGATATTGCAGGCCAACCAGGGTTCTTGTATACACCATGGCCCTAACCGGTAAGATAATATCCTCCTCCCAAATTATTCATGAAAGGTTGTAAGGGCACCATACCCACAGAAGTAACATGATAATGATTATATGCATTTCCCCTAAACAAAGAAATTTTTTGTTGGGGGTTTCCCATACCGTAAAAATGACTTCCTTCGGATGGAGCACCAGAGGATAGAGGGGGGTTCTCCATAATAAACGTGTTCATTGGAATCGACGTGGAGGAAGAGGAAATGACAGACAAAATACATGAAGTAAAATGATCGCCCATTTGAGAACTCCATCATGGAGCATTGAAGCTAGGATTAGGACCAAAGGAAGGAGGATTCCAACCTCCTATTGCAGGAGTCGCTTGAGGGATATGACTCCCACCAAATGAGAAAGGAACATAAGGAGGTGTCGTGCCCCCAGACCCAAAACTAGGATTCATATGAGACAAGCAAATAGAGGATGACAAGTGCAAAGTCATGTCTGGCATACCATGTGATAAAGGATTAGAGGACGAAGGTTTTGATTGAGTACTATGATTCAACATACCGTAATGGAATACAAAAGGATTCATTCCCATGGGCTGAGCAGAGCTCATGCGATAGGTAGCATTAGATGAGAGAGCCTCTAGCATAGAAACCTTTGATGAAAATGGATTCGAGGGGATCCCACTAATAACAGAGGATATGGGAGTCTAAGATCTTCCCAATATGTTCATATCTGACTCAGTACTCATGGTAGGATGATCATGAGCTTGGGAGGTAGAGATATATGCACCACACTTATTGACTCTATGCCAATATGCAATGGCAACTTCAAAAGACAAAGAGAACGGTGAGGAGGTTGGTATTGCAATGACTCAAGACTCAAGATCCAATACAAAATACTAAGGCCAACTAATCATCAGAGGGCTCACTCCTAAATAGAGAAAAAGGCCAATGCACACAAACATGATATGATAGTTGAAAGGGACCTCCCGAACTAAAGTAGGTATGCCTTGCCCAAGAGGTGCTTGAGACTTTGCAACAATAGAGTGGAGGTGTCAAAATCAGTTATAAGGGCACTCATAGGATTAAAAATGCATTTGATCATATCCCTTCAGAGAGGAAATCCTCCATAAAGTCTATGTGTTGTATGATCCCTATCCGACTCAAGGTACCTAGCAAGACACTAGCAAAGTCTGGTACACCATATGGGCAGGGTAGCAAAGCCCGAAATATTGAAAGCACTGCCTCTCAAGGAGGTAAAGGCCCTAGCAAGACTCCCAAATACAAATAGAACCCCAAGAATATATCTAATGCTAAGAAGGTATTAGAGGGATATCTCTGCAACCAAAATCATGCAACCTCGTGCTTAGCTCTGATGTTAGTGCATCCTCCCGAGGACACCAATTATATAATGGGTTTCACCACTTCCTGATCATACATATACAATCAATTTTATAGCTTTGGATAATTTTACTCACAAAATCCTATTCCAAGTCCCTAGGTCCTATACTTGTTTGTCTACCCTAAAAAATAAAATCATTTCTAATCTATTTTAATTATTTAGCATTAATTTTAATGTCTTCTTCTTACTCAAGAGGTCTGATCGTGAAATTGATGGTATTATGACTCAACATATATAAAAATAAGCAAAGGTAAAAACACTATTAAGTACTAGTCTTGATTTTGATTGAGATGGTATGCCTTTAAATGTTGTTTCTAATATTAAATCTCTACAATTTCTATGAAGTTCAATCTTTCCTACTATGCCAAAACTAATGTAAAGTAGCCGAAAGTACAAATTCTATAAGTAAAATGAAAGAAAGTAATTTTTTTTTGTATTTTCGATATAATGAAAAGAAAATGAAAGGACTAAATGACAACCTCATTGGAAGACCCTACTACAATAAAAAGGATACCAAGAAGTGAACACCCAGACTAGTATGCAAGGAAAACAAATGAAACAAATAACAAGAAAAGAGTTCAACCAAAAGATTCACCAATAAATCGACTTACTATCATTCTTTAGGCACTTAATAGTCAACAAAGGTTCCCAAGAAGTATTATCAAGAAAAAAACTCACCCAGGAAACACCAAACTCAACCAAAATGTATAAAGAGACAGTGTACACAATTGTTCAAACAACAACTCGTGTATGTATGCACCTTAAAGGAAGATAACTCGTGTATGTATGTGCCTTGTCAAAGGACAACCCGCGTAGGTCAAGGAAGACACTGCCTGGGCAAGGGTTAACCCAAGAAACTCAGATATAATGTTGAATATATACTTTCAAGCAACAGACGACAGAAAAACTTAGGAAAACTGAGAGCAAATCAAGGAGAAAAACACACAATACCCCAAAACGGAGATCTCCACAATGGATTCGCAAATTATTTTACGAGGAAAATATCTCTATGGCTAGGGGAAAACCACAATAGATGGAACGACACCCAAAATCAACTCTAATCTCAAGTATGTTGTATAAATGAAATTCTAACAAAAGGCGGCTAAAATCCTACCTCGTTTGAGCCTCCAAAGAACACCATCATTGAGCACGCGACCCAAATCTTTACACCTGCAACTTGTCTTCAAAAAATAAGATACACAAGCATGTGGTATTGATATATAATGTTAGCATATAAATCAACATAATCCATTAACATACATGACAAATACACCCATGGAAATCAATATAAATATTTGAAAGATATCAATTGGACGAGAAGAGAGTATTTATATTAATGTAATCAACGTAATTATATAGGTGAGACAATTCTATAACAAATCATATCGGAACCAAGAAAATAATTCCTTCCAACAGGGCCTCCACCACTTCAATACTCCACAAAGTAAATCTCACATGTAGGAGTCAAAAAGGTTCTCCATAACAATATAGGAAGATCTTGGGGGATGAACACAAGAAGTTCATACTTTCAAGAACAAAGGGATGTAGAATCAATTGAGGTGAAGTTTAACCAGAGTGCCTTTTCTCTCTATGATGTGTTGAATTTCTTCAAGGATTGGATACAGCTCAATTTATAGCCTCCAAATGGAATAGAACGGTCGAGTCAAAGTATTTCTAGTATATGGAATATCAAGGATCATGAATCTCATGAAATGGTATGGAAACCCGACACAATTTTAATTTTTTGAGTGCCAAACCCGATGTACGCGAGATATAGTGGAGAAACTTGCGTACGTACGCCCACTCCATAACTGGGAGGTCGCATACATGTAAAACATTGAGTATTTTTAGGTCTGGATTGCAAAGAAAAGGGGGAGATAAGGTTTGTATAGGGAAATGGAAGGCCATCAAAGCAAGATGCATGGAGTGTGGAATTTTTTTCTATAACAAAGCTACTGGTGGAACAAACCCTACACAGGGAAGGTCACACATGGAATAACATTGGCTAGCCACTAGTTATATGTTCCAATGACACAGTGGCTACACATAGGAATTCATAGAAGAAGTGGATTCACTTCAAGCATCCACAGAAGTAGTGGTTGCATTTCCGACACTAGGAGAAACAACAGTTGCAACTCCACCTCCAAGCAAAAGTGTTGTGGATAGAGTGACATGATATGCTCACACTCCTCAACCTAAGAGACACAAAAGGACAACTAGGGAAAGGGTCCATAGTGCTAAAAATATGACAAAGTAAGGCCATGATAGTGATGTCAAGGTGAATGGAAATAAACCCCATAAAAAGAGAGTAAGAGTGTTCAAATAGAGACAACCCCATATTCCAAAAAAAATAAGAACGAGGCAAACCTCCATGTATTCAACTCAACACAAATGACAAAAACCTATTGAGCTTAAAGAACAAGCACAAAAGGATGGCCTGGAAGTCGATGAAGCAATGGAGACAAAACCCTCCACTAACACACAAGAACCAACTTAGGGAACCAACCTAGAAGCTGACAATGTAATGGACACAGAGGCCCTTGGTGACCCATAAGAACTAGCAAGAGGCACTCTTGGAGAACGTATTTTCACCATCCTTGAGGTATATAGAAATGAATAATAACTAATAGAAATAATTTATTGGGAACAACTTGTTAAACTACAAGAATCAGAAAAAGAAAAACTAGAAGCAGAGGCTCTTACTGATCCACAAGAACCAACAAAGAGCACCTATGGGGAATAGGCTTCAAACTGTAATATTCCATATATAAAAAAGTATGCAGAACATAACACAAATATATATAAATGGAATGTGAACAACAATATAACCATAACAACACCACAATAATACCAAAATGATACCAGAATAACACCAGAAAGAGAAATTTGATTACTGAGAGCAATGTTCACTTGAATCTTTGAGGGGGAAACCTCCAATAGAACAAAGCTCTATTACGATAATATCCAAGATGAAATTTATCATACCCTCGAATCCTATTTATAATAAATATGTCTATCAAAATAACCATCTAGAGGAAGATCCGTCTAGAAGAGGAAGCTTCTATTAGGTCTTCTTACATTGGACTTATTCTTACGTATTGCTAGGCCTTATTAATATTGACCTTTATTACATGGAAATATATTATTCTACCTACATGAGGGGTTAGGTCCCTAACATTTCCTCCCCCTTAAAAACAACCTTGTCCTAAAGGCTTGAGATGGGGAAATAGTTGCATAATGGTAGTTGGTTCCCAAGTGGAATATGTTGTAGTTGTATCTTTCCACTGGACTAACACTTCCTTGATGGTTTGCTAACACAAACGACGCTCACGCTGGTCTGAAATTTCTTATGGCTATAGCCAAATGGATCATTCTTCATCCAACTCAGGAAGGTTGGTTTGAGTTTGGAACTTATCTCCAATCACCTTCTTTAAGAAAGAAACATGAAAAACATGATGGAGCTTAGAATGACTGGGAAAAGCTAACTGATAGGCCACCTATCCCACATGCTTGAGAACGGTATAAGGACCATAAAATTTGGGCGCCAATTTCTGAGAATGGTCAGCCTTGAGGGAATTTTTCTTGTAAGGTTTCAGTTGAAGAAACACATGATCCCCTTTTGCAAATTGACGTTCAGAGTGACCTTGATTTTATTGTTGCTTCATGCGATTCTAGACCATGACCAAATTTTCTTTGAGGGTACGAAGAATATCCTCTCGAACTGTAAGCATTTGGTCAACCGCCTAGACCTTCAAGACACCTGACAAATATGAGAGAATTGAAGGTGGATTTTTTCCATATAACGCTTCAAAATGAGTCATGCAGGTAGTTGTATGGTACGAATTGTTGTACCACCATTTAGCTAGTGGTAACCATTGAGCCCATTGATTCTTCCTTTCCTATGCAAAACACCTCAAATATGTTTCCAAACATTTGTTGACAACTTCAATTTCACCACCAGTCTAGGGATGATAACTTGTGTTGAGATGAAATTGGGTCCCTTGTAGCTTGAATAGTTCTTGCCAAAAATTGGTGGTGAAAGTTGGGTCGTGATTAGAAACAATAGAATGTGGCATGCCATGAAGATTGAAGACCTGATACATGAAAAGTTGAGCCAAACTGGATGTTTTAAATGGGTGTTGAAGAGAACATAAATGAGCATACTTGGAAAGATGATCAACTACCACCATGATGACTAATTTATTTCTTGATTTAGGTAAGCCTACAATAAAACCCATAGAGATATCCCGCCAAATAGAAAGCGGAATCGGAAGCGGTTGTAGTGTGCCAGGAGATTTGACTGTTTAACCCTTCTTGCATTGACACACATCACATTCAGACACAAAATTATGAACGTCATGTTTCATACCATCCCAGAAAAAGGAACGTTTGACCCGGTCATAGGTTTTGGTAAACCCGAAGTGCCTAGCTGTAGGTGTAGCATGAAGCTCAGAAAGTATTGTGGATTTAAGTTTTGACTGTTTACTTAAATACAAACAACCTTTGTATCGAAGCTCATCATTGATCCAAGATTACCCTCGAGAAACTGGAGAATTGGACTACAATTGTTGTATCAAATGAGAACTTTTGGGATCGTGTATCCATTCCTGGCGAAGAGCTTGGAGCCAATATGGTACAATGAAGGAGAGACAAAAAATGGACCCTTCATCTTCATATTTTCTGGAAAGTGCATCAGCAACCACATTGTCTTTTCCTTTCTTTTAAATGATCTCATAATCATATCCAAATAGCTTAGTCACCCATTTTTGTTTTTTGGGGGAGGAAAGGCATTGTTCCAGAAAATACTTGAGGCTTTGATGATCTGTTTTAATTTGGTAGCCTTTCCCCAATCGATAAGGGTGCCAAAGATCTATGGCATGCAGAATAGCCAACATTTCCTTTTCATAGATTGATTTGTCCAAATTTCTCTCAGACAATTGTTTGCTGGTAAAGGCCAAAGGCCAACCCTCTTGCATAAGAACAATGCCAATTATTTTCTCGAAAGCATTACATTCCAGGAAAAAGGTCTTTGTGAAATCAGGAAGGGCCAGGAATGGAGTGGTGCACATGGCCATATTCAAGGTTTGAAAATCCTGAGAATCTACTGGAGTCCAAGTGAAATAATTATTTTTAAGGAGTGCAGTGATAGGTGCCACAATATTTCCATAATTCTTAACAAAATTACGATAATAACCTGTTAAACCCAAAAATCCATGTAAGCTTTTGAGAGCCTTTGGGTGAGGCAAACATTGCATAGCTTTAATATTTTTAGGATCCACCCTGACGCCGGCCTTACCAACAAGATGACCCAAGTACTCGACTTTTGAGGAACCAAAAGAACATTTAGATTTTTTGAGGAAAATTTGGTGTTGAGAGAGCAGATGGAGAACTCAATCCACATTAGCAATATGGTATGTCCAAGTTTTCCTACAGATGAGGATATCATCAAAGAAAACTAAGAAAAAATGACGGAGAAAAGGATGAAAGACATGATTCACGAGGCTTTGGAAAGTGAAGGGAGAATTACACAAGACAAAGGGCATGACCAAAAACTCATAGTGGCCCTCATGAGTTCTAAAGGAAGTCTTAGGAATGAATGCCTCTTTCATACGGATCTAGTGGTATCCAGAACGAAGATCACGTTTAGTAAAGATCTGGGCACCACTCAATTCATCCAAGAGGTCATCAATGACAAGAACGTGAAATTTGTCTTTAATGGTGAGTTTGTTGAGGGAATGAAAGTGAGGACACATGTGTCAAGAACCTTATTTCTTAAGGGCCATGACCATATGAGAAGAGTAGGGGCTCGTACTAGGGAAGATAACACATGCATTGAGAAGTTCTTGAACCATTTTCTCAATTTCATTTTTTTGGGAAAAGGGTTGACGATAGGGATAGATATTGGGAGGAAGGATTCCTGGGACAAGGGGAATGGAATGATAATGAAAACCATGGGAAATAGAGAGTCCTTGGGGAGTGTAAAAAACCACTTGATTTTTAGAGAGGATGGATTGGAGGTCCTATGACAGAGAGGGTGTCTCAGTTGCTTGTATGGCATGGAGTTGGGAAATAATGCCAGAATGACCTTTTTTGAGCATATTTTCCATGCAATGGGAACTAATGATTTCCAGGGAACTGGTGATGATCCCTTGGAACTTATATTGTTTTCCCTAATGGTTTAATTGCATGTTTAATTCATTAAAATCCATGAGAATGGGACCCAAAGTCCTTAGCCATTATGCACCCAACAGAATGTCACAAACGCCCATGTCTATAGAAAACATATGAGATTTCGGGTGGTATTCACCAATTTGGAGACACACATTTTCACAATGCCCTCCACATTTCATGGACGCACCATTGGCAATCATGATTTGGAAATTATTGGTTGCATAGATATAGAAATCAGTTTCTTTGGGAATGTGGTGATGAATAAAATTATGATTGCTTCCACTATCAACAAGAATGGTGACCTTCCTATACTTGATGTAACCAATTATCTTGAGGGTTTGGGGAGAAGAGAAGTCAGTGAGAGAATTTAGGGAAATGATCGGTTCTACTTCAGGAGGGTATGAGGGAGGGGTTATGTCAGTGGGTTCATGTGACATGGATAGAAGGGGAGCCTCAACATCCTTTTCTAAAACATCCTTTGAGATGGACATAACAATATTTTTTTCATTACACTTGTCTCTCAGAAAATATTTGTCATCAAAATTATAACAAAGGCCTTTGAGCTGGAGTTCAGCCATTTCGGCCCTGGTCAATATCTATATCTTTAGTGGAGTAGAAGGAGGAGTGGGAGTTGCTAGTTTAGTGCGAGGAATAAAGGAGGGTTTTTGGTTTTGACAAGAGACAACCTGTTGTGCTTCCTTATCTCCTTTAGTATCGTCCACCCAACTCTGAGGCTGAGCCATCAGGACATGGGAAAAAATCTCATTCTTGGGGCCACTAATAAAACATTCTTGGAAAAAAGCATCATACATGCCCTCTATATGAAAATTCGGTCGCTCAAAAGAAGCTATAAAGTATTCCACTGTGCCAGATTGTTTCAACTTTTTCAAATGGCCTAAATGGTTGGTGTCAGTGTCAAATCATTCATAAAGATCTGCCACAATGTGTGTCCAAGCCACATACCCTTGGAGGGAATTTTTTCTCCATTTCCACCATTGCCAACGTTCTTTATCTATATGGATAACACCAAACTGGAGTTTGGAAAACTCATCCATAATGCCATACAAAGAGAAATAATGTTCCATTTGAGTTACCCAACCAGTGGGATCTGATCCATCAAATTTGGTCACATCCACATGCAGAAGGCATAGGTCACGCTGAAAGTGATGGGGCTGAAAATTATGGGAATGAGAGGAAGTTTCACCTTCGGTATCCAAAGGTGGGTTAGATAAGGGAAGTTCTACAGGGATATGCAGCTTGGCGTATATCATCGTAGTGACTGATTCCAGCTGGGTAGTAATTTCTTGTTTGAGTTCTTGTTTGAGTTCTGCGATTGAGGGGACGATGGAGGAATGCATCTTTTGATTGATGGTGGAAATATTGGCACTGATATATCACACTTCTTGTTGGGTTTTTGTGAAATTAGAGTGCAAGGTAGTGAAGTGAGCTTCCAAGTCTTGGCTACGGGTATGGGCTATGATGACGAGGGAACACGAAAAGGGGTGGATGGGACCACACAAAAAATGGGTTATGGGTGAAGTGTATCACAAATATCAGGGCGACGAGTTGAATCCAATGGGGTAAGGCCTAAATAAGGGTGTTGGGTCCACAAGAAAAAAAAAATCTGAAAAATGATAGGTATGACTGTGATAAGGGCGAAGAGAGAAATCCAACAGAATAGGTCTCAAATAATGGTTCCAATAGGATCTAGACAAATATTTGAGTTGGTTCGTCACCTGGCCTGTAGTCTTAGAATTTATGGATCCTACGATGCCATCATCATGAGTCCCAGACCTTTTTCTAGGATCATAATTTGAGTGTGGTGCATCAGGGAGAATTTCATAAAGCATCCCAGATTGAGCATATATAAGGTCTAACGATTGGGCTTTGAAGATGGCTTCTTCCTTAATAGTTACTCCAGATGTAGAAACATCCTTCAAAATGTAAGGAAACAAATACTTGAGGAACCATTCCAATAGAAAATATGGAGTAATTCATACTTTAATCAACCTCTTCCATCTACGCCACTCTTGAATATGATCATAAATATGGGTGGCTTTATCTTTCCGAAGAGTAGACAAGATTTCTAAGCCAAAATCCTAACAAAACAGTACTTGGAATTTATTGAGAAAAAATAATACCATCTGACTGAAATTTTCGTAGGTTCCCCCAAGTAGCTCGATGTACCACTTCATGGCGACCCTGACAAGAATGCATTAAAATAGCCTCAAATGAATAGAATCATCATTAAGGGAAGTAGACGAGAACCATAGGTGAAAGGTAGTAACATGATCACTCAAGTAATCACCATTATTTACTTCAAACTTTGGAACTTCATAAGTAAGTTTGGTGGGGACAAGGGGCCATGAAAAATTGTGACGCATAGGGTCATTCGTCAATTTCGACACTCTGGAAGATTTAGCTTGGCCAGAAAAGGGAGCCATGGTTGCGGCGTTTGAGCCCATGCTCCTAGGAAAGATTGTGGTTGAGATATTGCAAGCCAAACAAGGTTCTTATATACACCATGGCCTTGACTGGTAGGATAATATCCTCCTCCCAACGAATTCATGAAAGGTTGTAAGGGAACCATACCCATAGAAGCAACATGATAATGATTATATACATTTCCCCCAAACGAAGAAACTCTATGTTGGGGGTTTCCCATACTGTAAAATTGACTTCCTCCAGATGGAACACCAGAGGATAAAGGGGGGTTTTCCATAATAAACACGTTGGTTGGAATCCATGTGGAAGAAGAGGCAATGAAAGACGAAATATAGGAAGTAAATTGACCACCCATTTAAGCACTCCATCCTGGAACATTGAAGCTAGGATTAGGACCAAATGAAGGAGGATTCTAACCTCCTATTGTAGGAGTCTCTTGAGGGATATGACTCCCACGAAATGAGAAAGGAACATAAGGAGGTGTCGTTCCCCCATACCCAAAACTAGGATTCATATTAGACAAGGAAATAGAGGATGAAAAGTGTGAAGTCATGTCTAGCATACCATATGAGAAAGGATTAGAGGCTGAAGGTTTTGATTGAGTACTATGATTCAACATACCGTAATGGAATACAAAAGGATTCATTCCCATGGGTTGAGTAGATCTCATGGGACATGTAGCATTAAATGAGGGAGCCTCCGACATCCAAACCTCTGATGAAAAGGGATTCAAGGGGACCCGACTAATAACAGAGGATATGTGAGTCTAAGGGATTCCCAATACATTCATATCTGACTCAGTACTCATGGTAGGATGATCACGAGCCTGGGAGGTAGAGATATATTCACCATGCTTATTGACTCTAAGACTTTTAGAAGGTGGCTTCGATAAAGGATCAAGATGTGGTGGAAACTTCAAAAGACAAAGAGAATGGTGAGGAGTTTGGTATTTCTCCACGATGACTCAAGACTCGATATCCAATACAAAATACTAATGCCAACTAATAATCATAGGGCACACTCCTAAATAAAGAAAAAGGCCAATGCAGAAAAATAGGATATGATAGTTGAAAGGGACCTCCCGAACGAAAGTAGGTATGTGTCTCCCTAGAGGGGAATGATACTTTGAAACAATAGAGTCGAGGTGTCAAAATCAGTTATAAGGACCCTCATAGGCTTCACAATGCATTTTATCAAATCCCTTTGGAGAGGGAATCCTCCATAAAGTCTTTGTGTTGTCCAATCCCTATCTGACTCAAGGTACCTGTAGAATAACCCCTGCAAGAAACCTATGTGGTTACCTATGTCAAGAAACTAGTGTCACCGGGATATAACCAATGCTCATGCAAGAAGTTGCAAGTATGGTCCACCATATGGACATGGTAGCAAAACCTTAAATCTTGAAAGCATTGCCTCTCAAGGAGGTAAAGGTAGTAGAAAGACCCCAAAATAAAAATAGAACCCCAAGAATATATCTGATGCTAAGAGGGTATTAGAGGGATATATCTGCAACCAACTTCATGCGACCTCCCGAGGACACCAATTATATAATGGGTTTCACCACTTCCTAATCAGACACATACAATCAGTTTTATAGACTTTGAGAAGTTTACTCACAAAATCCTATTCCAAGTCCCTAGGTCCTACCTTGTTTGTGTACCCTAAAAAATAAAATCATTTCTAACATATTTTAATTAATTAGCACCAATTTTAATTTCTTCTTCTTACTCAAGAGGTATTATCGTGAAATTGATGGTATTATGACTCATCATAGATAAAAATAACTAAATGTATAAACACTGCTAAGTACTAGTCTTGATTTTCAATGAGATGGTATGCTTTTAAATGTTGTTTCTAATATGAAATCTCTACAATTTCAATGAAGTTCAATCTTTCCTACTATGCCAAATCTAATGTAAAGTATCCAAAATTGCAAATGCTATAAGTAAAATCCAAGAAATGATTTTTTTTTTGTATTTTTGATATAATGAAAAGAAAATGAAAGGACTGAATAAAAACCTCACTGGAAGACCCTACTACAAGAAAAAAGATATAAGCTAATAAGGATACCAAGAAGTAAATACCCAGACCAATATGCAAGGAAAACAAATGATAGAAATGAAAAGAAAAGAGTTTGACCGAAAGATTCACCAATAAACCAACTTCCTATCATTCTTTAGGCACTTAACAGTTAGCAGAGTTTCCCAAGAAGTCTTAGAAATCAACAAAACTCACCTAGGAAACACCAAACTTAGCCAAAAAGTATAAAGAGATAGTGTACGCAACTGTTCAAACAATAACTCGCGTATGTATGCATCTTAAAGGAAGACAACCTGTGTATGTACGTGCCCTGTCAAGGGACAACCCGCATATGTCAAGGAAGACACTGGCTGGGAAAGTGTTAAGCCAAGAAACTCAGATATAACGTTGAATATATAATTTCAAGAAACAAATGACAAAGAAACTTAAGAAAATTGAGAGCAAATCAAGGAGAAAAACACCCAATACCCCAAAATGAGATCTCCCCAATGGAGTCGCCAATTCTATTACGAGGAAAATATTTCTATGGCTAGGGGAAAACTGTGATAGATGGAACGATACCCAAAATCAACTCTAATATCAAGTATGATGTATAAATGAAATTCTAACAAGAGAAGGCTAAACTCCTACCTTGTTTGGGCCTCCGAAGAAGACCATCGTTGAGCATGGGACCCAAATCTTTACACCTGCAACCTGTCTTCAACAACCAAGATACACAAGAATGTGTTATTGATATATAATGTTACCATATAAATCAACATAATCCATTAACAGACATGACAAATACGCCCATGGAAAGCAATATAAATATTTTCAAGATACCAATTGGACGAGAATATAGTATTTCTATTAATGTAATCAACATAAGAATATAGGTGACACACTTCTATAATGACACATATCAGAACCAAGAAACTAATTCCCTCCAGCTGGGCCTCCACCACTTCAATACTCCACAAAGTCAAGCTCACATGTAGGAGTCAAAGAGGTTCTCCATCACAAGATAGGAAGAGCTTGGGTGATGAACACAAGAAGTTCATACTTTCAAGAACAAAGGGATGCAAACTCAATTGAAGTGAAGTTTATCTAAAGTCTCTTTTCTCTCTATGATGTGTTGAATTTATTCAAGGCTTGGATATAACTCAATTTATAGCCTCCAAATGGAATAGATGGGTCGAGTCGGAGAATTTCTAGTATATGGAAGGTCAAGGATCATGAATCTCGTGACATGGCATGGAAACCCGACACAATTTTAATTTTTTGAGTGCCAAACCCAATGTATGCAATCTATAGTGGAGAAACCTACGTACGTACGGCCGCTCCATAACTAGGAGTTTGTGTACATGTAAAAAATTGAGTATTTTTAGCTCTGGAGTGCAGAGAAAAGAGGGAGATGAGGTCTATAGAGGGAAATGGAAGGCCATCAGAGCAAGATGCATGGAGTGTGGAAAATTTTTCTATAACAAAGCTATTGGTGGAACAAACCCTACACAAAGAAGGTCACACATGGAATAACATTTTCCAACCACTAGTTATACTTTCCAAGGACACAATGGCTGCACTTAGGCATCCACGAAAGCAGTGGATGCACTTCAGGCATCCACAAAAGTAGTGGCTCGATTTCTAGCAATAGGAGAAACAACGGTTGCAACTCCACCTCCAAGCAAAAGTGTTTTGCACAGAGTGACATGATATGCTAACACTCCTCAACCTAAGAGACCCAGAAGGACAACTAGGGAAAGGGGCCATAGTGCTACAACTATACAAAGGAATTCCATGATAGTCATGTCAAGGTGACTGGAAACAAACCCCATACAAAGGGAGTAAGAGTGTTCAAAAAGATATAACCCCATATTTCAAAAAAGAAAATAACGAGGAAAACCTCCATGGCTACAACTCAACACAAATGACAAAAACCTATTGAGGTTAAAGAACAAGAAAAAAAGGATGGCCTGGATGTTTTTGAAGCAATGGAGACAAAACCCTCCAATGACACACAAGAACCAACTTAGGGCACCAACCTAGAAGTTGATGAGGTAATGGACACATAGGCCCTTGTTGACCAATAAGAACCAACAAGAGGCACTCTTAGATAATGGATTTTCATCATCCTTGAGGTATATACAAATAAAGAAGAACCAACAGAAATAATTTATGGGGAACAACTTGTCAAACTACAAGAATCAGAAAAAGAAAAACTAGAAGCAGAGGCTCTTACTGATCCACACGAACCAATAGAGAGAACCTATGGGGAATATGATTCAAACCCACGAGAGGCAGAGTGTTAAAAAACCAGGACCGCAGAGAAATAAAATAAAACAAATGTGGAAACAAAACACAGAAGATACATAATACAAGAGAGACACAGATTTACGTGGTTCACCCAGTGTGGGCTACGTCCACCAAAGAAATTTTCAGGTCCTTCCTTTATTATTATCCAGCAAATGAATGGATACAACCTACAACAAAACCCGTTGTAACTTCCTCTTCTTTCTCTCACAATCTCCTCTCTCAAAATACAATACACGCCATAATGCATAGCTGCAATAAATTTCCCTCATAACAAAGGGTTGCCTTCTAGGGAAAAAAACCCTAACATAATTTCTACCGTTAGATCTGCAACCTTATAATGAATGGTCTAGATTTACAATGAAATTACAATATACATTTACAAGGAAATTTTTTCTTCAGGGGCTTTGCCCCCAAACCCCCCAGCCAGGGGATAGCCCCCCCGGACCTCGTAGAGGGGGTAGCCCCCCTCTGCACTCCCTCATGTGAAACATTGTACATACTTCTGGGGTGTAAAGTCTTCATGGGGTATAAACACGGCTTAAAGCAAGGACCTCTAAATCAGGAACATAATCAGGCTCCACAACCAACAATCTCCCACTTGGAGACTGATCTCAACAACTCCACTGCTGTTGTATATGCTGGACTCTGAACCTTCTTGGACCTGGAAAATTTCTCATCTTCATATTCATTCTTGAAGACCAATTGAAACTAAGCAGGAACTTAGTTTCTCTTTGGTTACTCCCTTTGTTAACATGTCTACAGGATTATGGCTAGTGTGTATCTTTTCCAACTTCAAATGTCCATCTTCCAAGGCGGATCGTATGAAGTGGTACCTCAACTGTATATGATTAGTCTTTGAATGGAAGGTTGAGTTATTTGCAAGATGAATTGCACTCTCACTGTCACAGTACAACCTACTATTCTCCTGCTTCTTTCCCAATTCCTCCATAAACCTTTGTAACCAAATCATCTCTTTACTAGCCTCTGTAGCAGCAACATACTCTACCTATGTTGTTGAAAGTGAAACAACCTTTTGCAGTTTTGAAATCCAACTTACTGTTGTTCCACCTATAGTAAAAACATACCCTATGGTTCTCCTCCTGTTGTCTTTATCACCTGCCATATCTTAATCAACATATCCCTGTAGAAAAGTGTATGAACCTCTAAAACATAATGCATGAGTAGCAGTACCTCTCAAATACCTGAGAATCCACTTTACTGCCTCCCAATGTTCTTTACCTGGATTGTTCATATACCTGCTCACAACTCCCACTGCATGTGCAATATCTGGTCTTGTGCAAACCATTGTGTGCAATATCCGGTCTTGTGCAAACCATTGCATACATCAAGCCGCCACCGTTGATGAATAAGGGACCCCTCGACATTTATCTTCCTATCTCCCCGTGTCTTGGGACACATTTCCTTAGTTAGTTTGAAATATTGGCCAAAGGTGTACTAACCGGGTTTTCATTCTACATTCTATACCTTCCAACACCTTCTCTATGTTCTATCTAGACAATGTCACTTGTGGACTTTTTTCCTCTGCCTTTGTTATTCTCATATACTTTTCTTTTGTAGCACCCAAATCCTTCATTGTAAATGAATTGGATAATTTCTCCTTGAGCACATTTACACCCTGCATATTAGACCCTACAACAAGTATTCCATCTACATACAATAGCAAGATAATATAGTTTCCATTTTCTAGCCTTTTAAAAATAAACACTGTGGACTGAATACATCTACTATAACCATGTTCTCACATAAACCTATCAAACTTCAAATTATTCACCTTGGAGCTTGCTTTTAGGCCATACAAGCTCTTTCTTCAACCTGCATACCTCAAATTCTCCTTCCCTTTGACCTCATACCTCAGTCGTTGTTGCATATAAATCTCTTTCTCCAAATCCCCATGGATAAAAGTTGTTTTACATCTAACTATTAAAGATGAAAACTTCTATTGCCACAAGACTAAAATAGTCCCAATTGAAGTCATTTTTAACAATGAGAAAATATTTCATCAAAATCTATACCTTTCTTTTATGCAAACCCCTTTTACAACAAGTCTAGCCTTGTACCGCCTCTTTCTCCTCCATCTTCTCTCAACTTGTAAACCCATTTATTCAAGTAATGCTCTTTTTCCCACAGTAACTCCAAACCAAGTCCCAAGTCCTGGTTATTTGCCAAGGAATCCATTTCTCTTTCATGCATTGTTCTAGAATTTTTTGGTGTCTACCCTGCATTGCCTCTTCATAACGCTCTGGTTCACCTAATTAGTCAACAATAACAATACAATGAAGGAGAGTATCGCCTGTGGGGTATACTTAACTGTAGGATCTTCTAACAACACTTGCGTGTGTTTGAGGTACCTGCTGCTTTCATTGTTGTACATTTTGATTTTCAAGTCTTTGGAATTTTCTTTTTCGATCTCATCAAGTATTCAGGTAATTTCGCTTTTTCTTCTTCCTCATTTCTTTCCCTCGTGAATCGATCTTTGTACAACCACACAATATGACATCTCTACTCCTAATGATTTTGTTATTTTCATAATCCTGCACAATCGAGCAACCAAAATCATTAACACCGTATCCAATAAAGGTAACACTTTGGATTTAGACTCAAGCTTTGTTCTGGCTCTTTCTTTTACTAATATGGACAAATGTTTCACAACCAAGATTTCAAAAAGAATAGTTTACCTTTTTCCTATCCATTCCTCCTCTAGAATTCCTACCATCCAAAGAGTTTGAAGGTCCCCTGTTTATTAAGTAAACAAAAAAAGTATCTATAGCATCTTCCCAAAAAATGTAAGGGAAAACCTGTATGAAATCTCATACTCCTTACACACTACGATTGTCCCGTTTCATTCTTTCTGACACACCATTTCTTGCGGTGTTCTTGGAATTTTCTTATCTCTACTAATCCCATGGTATGGACAGTAATCATCAAACCTCAATGCAATATTCACTTCCATTATCCGATATGAGACACTTCAAAATTTTTCCGCTCCCATTCAACTAAAAGCTTTCCATTTCTTAAAAGTATCAAAAAGCCATCATATTTTTCTCTAATGCAATAAACCCAAGTTTTCTATTGCATCATCAATAAAAGTAACATAATAATGAGAGCCACCAAGAGATGATATTCGAAGTTGGTCCCTACACATCCGTGCATGCAATGCTCTAACCTTTCATTCTTCTTTTCTTCCTCGGACTCTAAGAAATCGACTTTTGTTTTCCATAAACACAATGCTCACGTAAGTCCAAATCAATTTGTTTAATATGTGGCAACAAATTTATTTTGTAGTTAATCTACACCCTCTCACTCATGTGTTGATTTGTGTAACCTTGGGAGGTGTTCCCCATGTGTTTTCCTCCTTAGCACATGTGGGAAAGTCATTTTACACTTTGTCCTAGTTACTCTATGTCTATTTGTACTTTGACTTTGTTAGATAAATGTCACTTTTTGCAAAAGTGAACATTAAATTCACCAGCCAGGACTTTGAGGGGACATAAAGTAACTTAGGGAATTAACCCAAAGTAGTCTTGAGATCACATTTATGAGGAGTGATCTCAACCCTTTGATTAGGGATGATCTCATCCCTTGACATTAGGGTTTTCATTTTCTTGCCTAAAGAGGGCAAAGGGCCAAAGGAGGGGCACATTGTTCTTGGAGGAGACTTTTGCTCTTGGGAGGAGGAGTTTTTTTGGAGGAAGAGCATGAGACCTGTTGCATGAGGGAGCTTTGAGGAGGGCCACTAGCATTCATTCATGGAGTCTTGGAGCAGCATTCACCATTTAATTACTGGAGAGACTTCATCTTTTGAGAGGGCGCATGGTTTTAGTGTGTCATGCTTGCTCCCCCTCGAGAAGTTTCTAGCCATCAGAATTCATTGATGTCGTTGCATAGTGACCAGAGCAGCAAGACAGACATTCCCCGGGTGGAGGGTTTCCACTATCAGGCATCCTGCTTGACTGGAGCAACTGCGCTTCAGAGGGGCTTAATTACACATTTCCTCCTTCCGGTACTTGAGCTTGATAATTTTCATTCCGAGTTGCTACTAAAATCGTGCTCTCATTGTATTGTATTTTACCGTATTAGACTATTTCACCCTCATATATGTCATATCTCAAAATGGTTTTCCCCGGAAGGTTTTATCCAGTGGTCATGTGACCAAAAATACCCTGTCTACAAATGCATTTAGTTTGCCGGTTAGAAGCTCTTTAATTCTCGGCCCATGCTTCAGCATTAAAAAGATAGAGTAGGTGTGTTGTTGTTATTGGGAAGTATAAATGTAATTCATCTAACATAAAACTACTTGCAAAGGCACCCAATCATTGACAACAACCATAACACATCAGCAAAACCAAAACTACGGTTGGTTGTTATAAAACAGCAGAAAAAACTTTATGACAAATAGAAAACTTGGTTGTCTTAGCTTGGTCAAAGACGCACTCAAGAAGACCTACCGATAGGACCTCGAATTTCTACATGGTAATGAAGCCTGGCTGCTGATTTTTTGGACAGTTTGGACAGCGATTGTGTGGATGCCATATACACTCATTAGTAGATTTTTGAGGACAGCCATTGACTCTGGCCTACACTCTGGCAGATTTTGTACAGTTTGGGGTGTTTCAGACACCCGTAGATCGGTCTCTTTTCGCACCTACGCAGTAGGAGGGAGGTTGATTTCTTTGACCTCTCTTTCACACCCATTTGATAGGGAGTGAGGTCGGCTCATTACTGTCTCTTTTCACACACATGTTTGGACAGGAGTGCATAAAGGTGTTCCTTGGCGAGCAACATTAGTTGAGGCCATGTTGGATGTCATGATTCTCGCATGGTTGAGATAGGCTAGTTAGCTAGCAACTCCGTCTCTTGGAAGGCCGTAATGATCTTCGGGTCTTGGAGGACCTCGAGCTAAGGGATATAGTCGAGGCGGTTGTTCCACGATTCTCGGACGCCCTATCTTGGTGGCGTAATATAGGAAGAGGAACAACAAGGCAGAGGACCATTTCGCATGGAGTCCGGATCACATCATTCCCCATGTGATGGGGAAGGCCCATTCATATCAGATGTGGGCAGCCTTTAATCAGCCTATAATGAGAGCTCTAATGAGAACCGAAGATGGTTCTACATGATAGACTCAGGAGCATCTCGCATGCTCAAGGATGAGTCAGCTTCTTCATTTCTTGCTAGATTCACCCGCATCGGGTGACAAGCTTGGAGCCGGCTTCTGAGGGTGATCGCGTCTAACCCTTTGGTGAGGCAAGCTTTGCATAATAGCTTCACCAAACCGTGGGCCCATTCATCTGTGGTAATACGTTAGGAGCATTTGCCCAATACGGGAGAGGATGTGGGATGACTTCGCCAGAAGAGACTGTGATTAGCATCGAAGTCTTCCGCGCAGGCGCAAATGCAGTGACGGTGGTGGAGAGGATCTTCTTGGGCAAAGGGCAAGAAGAAGGTCGGCCGTGGTGGTCGGCAAGGTCCCAAGACCGGGGGCCACAAACAGGGAGTGGAGGAGGAGCAGAGCGGGGCAGTGGTCAGAGTGGCGCGGCCGCAGCAAAGCATCGCGGCGCTGGTCGGTATTGGGGATAAGGAGCAAAGTGAAGTGCTTTGTTTGTAAGAAGTTCTGCACTATGTGGGACAATGTCCCAACAGAAGAAGAAGAGTGGTAATGCCGGCTACAACAAAGAGGAGACAGATTTCAGACCTGGGCCAGCAAGCAGGAGTGTGCATTTCCAGCTTGTTGCAGTTCGGTTGAGTACACACCAGACATCTGGTATATAGAAATGAAAGCATCGAAGTCACATCACCAAGGTAGAGAGCATTTCAACGGGATCTCGAGACACCGAGGTCGATAGATATCTCAATCGAGATAACAGATTGTTACAAATGGTTGGGTTGGTACGCTTTTAGGGGAGAGAGGGTCACAATCGATTTCATTCAATCGGCGTTCCCCTTCGTCCCGTGGGATGAAGAAGAATTTGATTTCGTTTTCCACCCTCCAGGATAGAGGTATTGAGGTCTTATTCAGGAGCACCGAGGTACTCATTTATCCTCGAGGTTTCGCATAGACCCGTGGACAGTGATTGGAGTGAGAGAGGGAGACTTGTATCGGGTACTGTTTCAGCCACTACATGCATTGGTGGCTAGTAGCGTCAGCAGCGGACAGTTTTGTGAGTTGTGGCATCGTAGGGTGGGACACCTACATCATGGGGCTCTTGTAGGACTGGGAGAGATTGTGACCTGAGTGCCACGCCTAGCCGGTAGGGAGCATCAGGATGTTTATAGAGGGTGTGCGCTTGGCAAGTTTTCTCCAAGTTCGCCTCCGCCAGCGACAACAGATCACCGATAATCGATCGGTACACACAGATGTGTAGGGCCCGCGGTCCTGAAGTCCCCGAGTGGTTGTGAGTATTATCTCGTCATCCATAGACCACTCTGGGAAGACCTGGATCTATTTCAAGGCCAAGAGCATGGTTCACACGGGTTCCAAGAGTTCGTGAGCTCCTTGTGGGAGAACCACCAAAAGAGAGGATCAAGGTCTCTATGTTTTAATAAACGGGGAGAGTATTCTCATGATAGTTTGTGGACTTCGCGTCTAGCATGGCATCAGGAGAGAGATGATCGTACCATACAACACCCAACAGAACGGGGTTGCCGAAAGGAAGAACCGGGCTATCACCGGTGCAGTGAGATCTATGTCGCATGATCAGAGTTTGCCTTGTACTTATGGGCAGAGGTGATGTTAAATCGCGTTTGTCCACAGTAATCGTGAGTCCCCGCCAGGATTTTGGGGAAGATGACTCCATGAGGAGGCTCTCATCGAGGAGGTCCGATGTTGATGACATCGATTTTGATGCTCGACTTCCTCGCATGTCCCCTCGGAGAGGAGGACGGAGCTAGACCCCACAGCCCAGCAAAGGATTCTAGTTGGATACTCAAAAGTGTCGAAAGCCTATCGCATCTAAATTCCGCCACTTAGGAAAGTGCGGTTTAGATGTCGACGAGGAGGATAGGCTTTGCTAGATCATCACTTTGAGTCGGTCGGAAGCGTGAGGGAGGTTGATGTGCAGCCGCTTATCTTGTAGACTCCGTGAGGGAGCACATCCTTAGTTGTCAGGTACACCATTTTCCGAGGTGACAGGGTCACCATGCACGCTTCAGAGTCAGGTTCAACATGTTTAGTCAGATGGGGCACAGACTTCGAGGGAGTACAGACTTCAGGATCACAAAGTGTTGCAGCGAGTCCTGAGGCTATTACCCTTGGGCGGAGAGATTTTACTTCTCCTTTGACCACTTCTGGGAAGAGGAGACCTAGATGGTTTCAGGAGACCCTGACGGAGGCCATTGAGAATGTAGGGGAACCCAAGGATCAAGTCAGACAGAGGAGGCCACCAGACAAATTGGGAGCATACTTGGCACTATTGACCACCGCTGCGACAAAGGAGCCGCATTATTCTGGCGCAGGCAGTGGATCATCAGGCATGGCGAGAGGCCATGGTTGAGGAGTATGGACTACCAAAGCGCAACGGCTGTTTGGGACAGGTTCCGAGGTTCCGTGTGGGGGAAGTCCCCAGACTTCTAGATGGTCAGTATTATAAGCCAAGATTGTCGCAGATGCAGCTGCGGGTGTCGCTATGGCCCAGATTTGTGGTAACGGGCTCTCGATTGAGGGAGTCGACAGTGATGAGACATTCGCGACTAGTTGGCGTAGATACACTTCCATCGTGATCCATTATTGCCATTGCGCAGATGGGTTGGTGCATTCATCGATGGATGTTAAAACCGCATTTCCGAATGGCTTCATTGAGGAGGAGGTGGTACTACTGAGCGTACCCGCTGGGCTTTGAGGTGAGTGATAGGGATTCCACGCGTGTGCCTTCCGAGAAAGGCACTTTGTTGTCCGGGCAAGTCTCCGAAGCAGGGTCTCCTGAGGACACTCCATTTGCTTCTCAGATGGATTCGAAGAAATATTGTTGATCCAAACCTCTATTTCATCATTAGAGGTGAGGACACGCCATTCTCATACTATAGCGTGGATGACTTGTTCATCATGTGAGCCGGTGATCTCATAGATGACTGCAAGTTGGGACTTGCATCAGAGAGATTCAGAATTTGAGATGAGTGATACTGGGCTGATGCACTACTGGCATGGAGGCTGGGCGTGAGGATGGTCGCATATTTCTGGGAAGTATGCGTTGCATATTCTCGAAAGGTGTTTCAGATGGGGACTGTAGGCCTATGTCGACATTTATGATCACCAATCGGAAGAAGCTCAACGCCTGACAGCCAGCTTAGGATGCTACGTGCAAAATTGATTGGATCATCGATGTATCCGGTTAACACTGCACTGCATATATAGCTATCGCGGAACACCCCCTACCAGCATAATGGTCGAGCCGCTGGGCGTTCATGGTTGGGGAAAACAGCCCGAGGTATGTTACCGGGACAGCTGACTCATGGCCTGATTAATGGGCCGATGAGATGGGGTCAGCTTTGGTTGGCTGCTACTGCATTCGCATCAAGGTGATGCGCCATTGTGAAAAGCACCTCAGGGTGCTGCCTCAGCTTGGGGTCAGGACTTGTTTCCCGGTACAACCGGAAGCGTAAGCCTGCTTTGAGTTCGGGCCGAGGCAGTATATGGCAGCTACCGTGCCAGCCAGGAGGCCATTTGGCTTCAGTAAGATGTGTCAGGGTTGGGTTATTTGGGATGAGATGGTTCACCTTGATCTATTGTGATAATCAGGGTTGTATCAAACTATCTGAGAATCCAAGGTTTCATGACAGGTCAGCGCATATTGAGATCATATACCACTTCATCCAGGATTGGTCTGCAGGAGGGTCACCAGTGACATCTCATTGCATGATCGTGCTGCGTATATTCCTCACCAAGGTCTCACACGGGAAAACATGTCTTTCTAGGACAAGATGGTTTGGTGAGGAACACCTTCCCTCGGTAAGAGGAGTGTTGATTTGTGTACCTTGGGAGGTGTTCCCCATGTGTTTTCCTCCCTAGTACACATGGGAAAGTCATTTGGCACTTTGTCCGAGTACTTTAAGGTTCATTTTGTACTTTTGACTTTGGTTAAAGTGTATAATGTCACTTTTGGCAAAAGTGAACATTAAATTACCTTTGGTGATTTTGAGGGGACATAAGTGACTTAGGGAATTAACCCAAAGTGGGTTTTGAGATCACATTTATGAGGGAGTGATCTAACCTTTGATTAGACACCTCATCCTTTGGATCTTAGGTTTTCATTTTCTCGCCTAAAGAGGGTGCTGCCAAAGGAGGGGCGCATTGTTCTTGAGGAGACTCTTGCTCATGGGAGGAGGAGTTTTGGAGGAAGAGCATGAGACTTGTCGCATGAGGAGCTTTGGAGGAGGTCGCTAGCATTCATTCATGGAGGCTTGGAGCAACATTCACCATTTATTTGTACCGGAGAGACTTCATCTTGAGGAGGGCGCATGGTTTAGTGTGTCGTTTGCTTCCCCGAGAAGTTTCTGCCAATGTAATTCACATGTCGTAATGGATAGTAATCAGAGTAGGGACAAGAATTCTCGTGGAGGTTTTGTAATTATCGCATCTCGAGATGGGATTCTAGAGCAGATTCAAGTAGCTTCAGAGGGGCGACCATACATTTCTCCCTTCCAGTTTGATCTTGGATACTTCTTCATTCTGGAGCGTTAGTAAAATTGTGTTCTTATTGTATTGTATTTAATGTATTAGACTATTGCTCTACCTCATATGCATCATATCTCAAACTGAAGTTTTCCCTCAAGGTTTTTATCCAGTGGTCATGTGACCAAAAATACCGTGTCTACACACACATGCATTTTAGTTGCTATTAGAAGCTCTTAATTCTTTGCTTAATTCTGTCCATATTTCAGCATTAAAAGATAGAGTAGGTGTGTTGTTGTTATTGGGAAGTATAAATGTAATTTATCTAACATAAAAACTACTTGCAAGGGCACCCAATCATTGACAACAACCATAACACATCAGCAAAACCGAAACTACAGTTGGCTGTTATAAAACGGCAGAAAACAAACTTTATGACAGCAAAAAACTTAGTGTCTTAGCTTGGTCAAAGACAGACCAAGAACACTACTGATAGGACCTGGAATTTCTACAATGTGTCCTAACCTATGATGCCACAGTGCTGTATCCACTCCTGTAGAAGCTAAAGAGATAGAAGAGTCAATATTACCAGTACATAAATACAATGTACCTACCTTCTCTCCTTTTTCTATCACTAATGATCCGTTGATGACCTTCCACGTCTTATCTATAAATATGGATACACAACCTTCACTTTCCAACTGCCCTGTTGAAATTAGATTTTTTCTTAAATCTGGAACATGTCTTACCTCTTTCAACAACCATTGGTTTCCATTGCATTGCTTTATTTTTACCTTTCCCATTCCAACAATTTTGCATGGTGCATCATCACCCAAATGAACTTGTCCAAAATCACCTTGAACATAATCTAGAAAATGTTTCCTATGGGGTGTGGAATGAAATGAAGCCCCCGAATCTACTACCCAAGACTCAAAAATATTATCTACAGAAAGAATCAAAGCATCTTGTAACACATCACCTGTTACATTTGCTTCCTGATTTCTCTCTTGTTGTCCATCTCTTTATTTCTTTGGAGCTCTGCAATCTTTCTTTAGATGTCCTTTCTTCCCATAATTCTAGCACTCTATCTTTCCAAGTTTGGATTTGGATCTTCCCTTCCTAGAATTCCTACGGTTCCCTGAGCCCTTTCCTCTATCCTTTTGTCTTCCCCTGTTCTCCATGTTCAACGCATTACATGATGTCTCACCCATGTTTTTCCGTCGCATTTACTCACTAAGGATAACACCAACAACATCATCAAATTTTAAAGTATTTGAACCAGAGACAGAGTTACTTACAGCCATGACCAAGCCATTCCAGCTTTCTGGCAATGAGCACTATATTAGAAGAGCCCTAACCTCATCATCAAAGTCCACTTTTACAGAACTTAGTTGATTAGTAACCGTATTAAATTCATTTAAATGATCTGCAACAGACCCACCTTTTGGCATCTTCATATTAAATAATATCTTCACTAGAAATACCTTATTACACACCGAGGGTTTTTCATACAGTTTAGCCAATGCATCCATCAGATCCTTCGTTGTCTTTTCTTTCGAAATATTGAAATCCACCGACGCTGCCAAGCTCAACCGTATCATTCCTAGAGCCTTTCTATCAAGAATATCCCATTCTTCGTCCTTCATGGCCGTTGACTTCATTGATACTCCGCCCAATGGTAGGAATAGATCCTTCTGATATAAATAATCTTCCATCTACATCTTCCATAACTGGTAGTTTTGGTCGTTAAATTTATCGACCCTAAACTTTCCATCTTCCGACATTGCTCCCACTCGAACCAGCAACCCTCTTTTCCTGCGAGTTACCTTTCTCTTTGATACCAGTTGTTATAAAAATAGGATCGCAAAGCAATAAAATAAAACAAATGCGGAAACAAAACAAAGAAGATACACAATACAAGAGAGACACAGATTTACGTGGTTTAGCCAGTGTGGGCTATGTCCACCAGAGAAATTGTCAGGTCCTTCCTTTATTATTATCCAGCAAATGAAGGGATACAACCTACAACAAAACCCATTGTAACTTCCTCTTCTTGCTCTCACAGTCTCCTCTCTCAGAATACAATACTCTCCATAATGCATAGTCGCAATACATTTCCCTCATAACTGAGGGTTGCCTTCTAGGAAAAAAATCCCTAACATAATTTCTACCGTTAGATCTGTGACCTTATAATGAATGGTCGAAATTTACAATGAAATTACAATATACATTTACAAGGAAATTTTTCCTTCAGGGGCTTCGCCCCCGAACCCCCCAATCAGGGGGATAGGCCCCCCGGACCCCGCAGAGGGGGCACCCCCCCTCTACACTCCCCCACATGGAAGAGTGTACATACTTCTAGGGTGTAAAGTCTTCATGGGGTATAAACATGGATTAAAGCAAGGACCTTTGAATCAGGAACATAATCAGGCTCCACAACCAACACAGAGAATACAAGAAAAAAGAAGGAAGAGCATGCTACAAAATCTCATGTTGTTCCCCAAGAGCCAACATAGATCAGTCCTCAGGAATAGTCTGTCAAACCTCAAGAATCACAAATGGAGGAACTAGAGCACTTTGCCGATTCACAAGAGAAAAAAGAGCACGAACAAGAGGCTCTTGTTGGCAAAACATGAAACACTTTTGGAGATAATTTTGCTAATGCACAGGAACCAGGGAAACAAGAACCAAAACTAGAGATTGTTGAGGTTGAAAATAAGGTTATTGCTACATCCTAGCCAAGCATTCCATATTCATTTCCTATCTATGCATATCTTATAAAAAAAAATAGGATGTTGAGGATGAATTATTGGAAGCTAAAAATATACCTTCAAATGTTGAAGGATGAACTTGATGAAGAAAGGGAGCCTGAGAAATCAGGTTACCCTGCAACAAACCCTCTTACTGTAGGGGAACCATCTCTTCAGTTAGAAGAGGCAACTAAAACAAAGGAAACATAAGAAATATTTTTCCAAACTATAGATGTTATATTGGTTAACAGATCTAACAAGATTGAACCAAAGCAAGGACTAGAAGAGGACAAAGAAATTATAGAATGGCATAGCAACAATGAAAAAGAGGAATGTAGTCATCCAGAGGAAGCAAGGGAGGTGGAATGTAGTATCAACAACCTCTATTTCTCTAACCCTGAATATTTTTTGTTGCATAGGAACATGCAACAATTTTGGGTTGGGGGAGATGACGGGTGTCGAAATTGGCATACTTTCATCATCTGTTCAATACCCTTTTTTCTTACCATTTTTCCATTGTTCACTCTCTTTTGATATCTTTCTCATCTAGTATGCCTTACTTTTTCACATAGGTATGAATCTTCTCATGTATGTCATTTTTATGTTGTTCTTACTTACTTCTTAAGGAAAATTGTTACCTTCTTTCACTTACATTGCTATGCATCAACAATTATAGTGACTACAACTCCTTGTGGGAAACACAACTCCTCTACAAGTGCTGCAACTAATCTACAAATGTTGCAACTCTGAGTATGATACCATTGTTCCAACTCTAAGACAAAGTCTTTCAACACATCAGTTAGTGTTATAGTTGACATTCAGGGAACATTCCTCACATATAAAGGAAATAGGAGGCAAGTGGACAACCAAAAGAGATATCAGTTCACCTACCAACCATCGCCCAACTGATCCAAGTCAGCATATCCCTGATCTTTCCTAAAAATTGGCAATATCAAAGAAAACAGATGAACATCCCAATTCTCTTAGATGCCCATCTGTCTCTTTGTTTTATTTAGATATTGAATGTATTTTATAAAAACCCCATCTTTCCTTGAGCTTGGGGGATGATTTCAACGATAGCATATGGTTGTATTGTAAAACTCAAGACTTTGACAATATAATTTCCTTTTCTCCTATTCACGTGATGATGTGTTGAGCTTTCATGTGATTTTGATTTTGTATCCCAGTGTCTTATCTAAGGGTGTAGGGACCCCTCCTTAGTCAAGTATTTCCTATACATTAAAAGTAGGATTCACATTTTGTTGTTTATTTGATTCCATAATTATTTTATCGCTTTACATTGTTGCAATTCTAGATTTCGTAGACAATTAGTTGCAACTCAGATGTGGTTAATATCTAGTTTCTTTGTATTTTGGATTCTCTAATCTTAAGTTGCAACTCAGTGTTGATTTGATTTCTGTAATTTTGTAACCAAAAATGTTGTTGCAAGTCTCATTCATGCAACTCGCATTTCTGTAAATTTTGTGTCTAGCTCTGTTGCTACAACTCTTGTGCTATGATTCATGTCATTGTAACTTTTGTGTTGCAGCTCCATTGCAACAACTCACATTGTTGCATCTCTTCTTGCAACTTTACTCTATTATGCTTCTTTTTAGATTTGTGAAAGTTTTATTCCTCAACAGTTTGGGATTGATATTACGTTGGTTTTGCAAATTGTCATTGGATGTATGAACACATAACTGTTACAGCAAGCCAATATCATCATTATACTTAGCAAGTCACCATCAGATAATATCATGACTTTATAAGTGTGATTTAATTTCCGCAAGTGTGATTTACTTTATGCAAGCATGACTTACTTTCTACAAGTGTGACTTACTTTTTGCAAGCATGATTTATTTTTCACAAGTGTGATTTACTTTGTGCAAGAGTGATTTATTTTCTTTAAGTGTGATTTACTTGATTTATTTTTCGCAAGTGTGATTTACTTTATGCAAGAGTGGTGTATTTTCTTTCAGTTTGATTTTCTTTCCGCAAGAGTGATTTACTTTCCACATGTGTGACTTACCTTTTTGCAAGTGTGATTTATTTTCCACATGTGATTCTAGAAGTAGTAGAGATTGGTGACATAATTAAGCATCTTAAAATATCGATTTGTGACATAAAAAATACAACTCAGTAGTGATTACATAACTACACTTGCATATATAGAGCACGACAATTAGTAAGTGGGATACAACCCCAATTGATAATTAAACGTACAACTCTCCATTTGCTTACTAAATCAATTAGGAAGTAATTGATATGTCCGTCAATGTGTTGTCACTATCCAACAATAACTTCATATCAAGTTCATATTTCTTTGGATTTGCATTGATAACAAGTTAGAAAAAAAGCAAGGCATAATCCTCATCTTTTAGTTTTTTTTTATTAAATGATGTATTATTTTATTTAACTTTTTCATTTCAATTTCAAGTTTATAGTTTATGTACTACTAAACTAGTAATATTAAATCTTATTTTGAGTAAACAAAGCATAACAAAAAATTGTAGAAATTTGTCCACATATTTTGTGATTAGGTCAAGAGGGAGTTGTTTACATACCACAATAACATTATCGTTGCAATATACCACTTCTTTATGAAAGACAGTTACAAGTGAATGATCGATTTAACAAACATATTTCTTGTCTTCTTCACTTGTGTAACTAGTTACATGGTGTTCAAGTACTAAAGATGAGGATTGGCAAGATGATGACTAAGCATTAAACGCAATATCAACATTGTATCCCTACTTTCACGAACCCATCTCCGATCCTCGTTGCTATTCAAGTCGATATTTTAAGAATGGTCAGTAATTCCTTTGGTAAGCAAGAGCAAATGACTTGTATCAAGATTTGTGAATGATTTGTTTAGAGGATTTATAATTTCTGAGATTGAATATATAAGACGATATGAGTACGTTGATCACATTCTCTTCATTATCGACCAAGCAAAGAAACAATACAGTTCCATATATGGTACAGATGTCAAGAGAAATTGGCAATGTTTCAGATAAAATATGCGAAACAAACACACGGTGAAGCTATGCTTGCTCACTTCTGTATTATTCAATGAAGATGGATTACATCCTTATATAGGAAAAGACTCTATCGAGTCGGTTACATGCAAACCAAAGACAACTAGACTCTTAACTAAGAATTGACTCTTAACACGCCTACAACTGACTCTCACAACTAGAGATTATAACTGGTGCTTACAACTGGCGCTTACTCCATTATTTCCAAGTCTCCCCCTTAATGGAGAATGGATTGACTTCTACACCTAACATCTCCCTAAACAATTCAAACTTAATCTTTCCAAGAGGCTTAGTGAAAATATCAGCAGCATTTTCACTAGTATTACA
>SNQJ01S0001133.1:178621-206252 GCA_010110895.2 Picea sitchensis
TCTAGCATACCATTTAAGGTAATAGTGACCAGATCAGTGTTGGAAACAGTTTCCCCTATATTTACTAGCTTGTCTTTCACCTCTTTAATATGACCCAAAAATGAACTAACAGATTCATTTCCATCCATCTTAATGCCTAGCAACTTAGTTTTCAGAAACAAAATGCGATTTGTGTTGCTATTTTCATACAATGCTTTAAGAGTTGTCCATGTTGCAGCAGAAGTTGTAGTGTCTCTAATATGTGGAATTATGCTATCTTTAACTGACATGCGCAACAATACATTTGCCTTGTTTTTGCGCTTCTCCCAATCTTGGATTTGTGCTGCTGTCGCACCTGCAGCCGCATCAGGTTTCAGTTCAGTTCCCTTCGCAATATTCCAGACACCATAGCCCTCCATGAGCGTCTACATCTTGAATTTCCAGTTAATGAAATTCGAGCCATCTAGCTTGTTGGCTTCGTTGAGGTAGGTCTCTGCCAGCGGATTCGCCATCGCTGCAAGATATTCTCTGCAAATAAATCACCAAGGATATGCAACTTTTTGTCGAGTTTTCTCCTGTGCTGAATAGTCTGTCGCTCTGCCTTCAGATCCACTGATCCAACTCTACCTCTGTTCTCAGCTTAAATCATGCGTGCATCCACCTTTAAATCAAAAACACCACCTCACATGCATATATCAACCTTTAAATTATGCATGCACCTTAATATCTAAAATATCCACTTTTTAAATAGTCACTTCACTATTTAAAAGACTTATAACTCCCTCTTCACCTATAGAAACCTCACACCACTTTATATATATAAAAAAAAAAAAATCCTTAAAAGAAACCTCCCTTTTTTGTTTTAATACACATGCATGCATCCACTTTAATTATAATAAAAAAATGAATAACTCCCTTTTCTTATTTGCATGTATAAGAGAAGTTGTGGCACTTCTTATTTTTAAATGCTCCAAAAATAAAAAAACACTTATGCATGCAAACTTCACGCTCACTCACCACGCATGCATTCAAAACTCACCACCATGCATGTGTTTCAAAACTCCACGGTGCAAATCATGAAATGGAAGATCTTTACGGCAAAACTCCACTATTTGCTCACGACCCTCTTCAACTAAACCAGCTCTTGGATGATTCGTACGCTTTCCAACAAGGAGGTATGCTCATGCTGGAGCCGATTCCTTTCTCACGTTTCTCACGCTATCCACTCTTTCTCCCCGTGGCTCTGATACCAAGATAAAATATGCAAAACAAACACACGTTGAGGCTATGCTTGCTCACTTCTGTATTATTCAATGAAGATGGATTACATCCTTATATAGGAAAAGACTCTATCGAGTCGGTTACATGCAAACCAAAGACAACTAGACTCTTAACTAAGAACTAACTCTTAACAAGCGTATAACTGACTCTCACAATTGAAGCTTATAACTAGTGCTTACAAGTGGCGCTTACAACTAAAGCTTGCTCCATTATTTCCAAGTGTTTCTTCTTTCCATTAGACATTAAATCATGTATGGAGGAATGTGAAGAATTGTATGGCACCTCTTGTTTTTATCTCATAAAATGGTGGAGTCTGCTCACCCTTTATTTCAAAAAAAATAAAAAATAAAAAATTTACGAGGCTCCTCGATACAATGGAAGAGGCTGTTTATTTCATTGAAATTTCAATGCATGAGACGTTTATTGAATTTACTTTTTATGCCCGACTGTCTCTGTACTTTGTTTGTACTCCTTTGGCGTTTTACATTTTTTCTCAATTGTAGATCAATCCTGCCAGAACAATATAAAAAAAAAGAACAGCCTCCACCAGACAATGGAGGAGATTGTTTATTTCATTCAAATTTCAATGCAGGAGATGTTTATTGAATTTAATTTTTATGCCATGATTGTCTCAGTACTTAGTTTGTCCTATCACGTTTTACAGTTTTTCTCAATTATAAATCATCTGAAATAAAATATGACAAAAAAGACTTCTGAAATAAAATATTCTCCATGAAAACCATTGCTTAATGCATTATCATGCCTTTTTTAACTCATATGCATTGGACAAATTCCATATTCTGATTATTATTAAAGGAGACAATTTAAATTTTTATTATAATGTGACGCTAAAAAAAAATATAAACAATTATATATAAAGTCATCAACGACATCCAGATATAGTACTACGACAATCAGGCAGAGTATATAAGGTTTTAAGAATGATAGTGGACACTTCAATTCTTCACGCGTCTGAACCATTAAAAGTCTAAATATAATACGACGACACAATAACGAGAAAATACAAACAAAAGATGCCAGCAACATGGCATGGGTTCGACTCTCGAAAGAATATTAATAAGCAAGGACGAAGAGAGTATTCACAGAGTCCTCTATTATCGGAGTGCGAAGATATGGGCAACTTTTGAAGTATCAATTTGATGTGTGGTTTGGTCTTGACTTTAAAAATATATTATTATTATTATTATTATTATTATATATCCACAAATCATTACTATGTTATAAATAATGTAAAGAAATATATCATTACCATAATGATCCATTCATTTGAATTGTAAATTTCTTATATGAGATTTATCAATAACTATATACATATTGATATCTTTTAAGCCATTTTCTCCTCCAACAACATAAATGGTATCAAAATTTGGAACAATGCTCTCAACATATTTTATAGTTGAATAATATTGGAGTTGATAACATTATAGTTTTTTAATAGTAAATAATCTCAACATATTTTATAGTTGAATAATATTGGAGTTGATAACATTATAGTTTTTTAATAGTAAATAAGGCATCATCATTATTGCAATAGTGTTTTTTAACAATTCCACATAATTCGCATGAATTTCGTCAATTATCAAGATAATTGTAGCTCCCTTTCTCATCACCTTCCTCATCTGGCATCTTCTTCAATGAGTATTTTGAAAGCTTCTAAAACAACAATAGTGAGAACGATACTCTTCAATGACCAATTAGAAAGCTTTTAATACACAACAAATAGTGGCAATGGTTTAAGTTATTTATATTGAAGTGGATTAGGTTTTGTATTATCATGATTGAATTAAAAACAAAATTTACAAACATAGTACGATCTACACAAGCTAGACACATTATTTTTAAATTACAAAATAATAGTGAAAAACCAGTATAATCATAAGTTTAATAAAAATGTTATATAATATTTAATTTTTATTAAAAATATTTTTGAAATAAAAATTTTAGTTTTTCATTTACATAAAGTTAGAATTTCTTAACAAATTTCAATATAAATTTTATAAGATTAAAATTTCTAATTTTATTATAAAATTAAAATTTATTTTATATATATATATATATATATATATATATATATATATATAAAATTGCTTTTATTATAAGAGTAAAATTTATACCATACATATATATAGTATCTAATAAATTGGTATTCGAATTTTATTAAAAAATCATAAATGCAAAACCAAAAATCATTAAAATTAAACTAAAATCTTTTTAAAAATACAAAATTGAAAAATAAAGATAAAAACTTATTTAATAAAAACAAATTTGCTTCCAAATACTTCAAAGCACATTAAAATATGAATAAAATAATTTGACTTAATAAATATAATGGTTATATCACAAATCAACTATATCTTTGTCCATTAAAAAACTATCTATCTCATATACCTTCAATCCCAAGTAGCATTCAAGTTCATAAAAAATAATCAATCTTCGTCCATTAAAAAACTATCTATCTCATATACCTTCAATCCCAAGGAGCATTCAAGTTCATAAAAAATAATCAATCTTCGTCCATCAAAAAACTATCTATCTCATATACCTTCAATTTAAAGGGGCATTCAAGTTCATAAAAAATAATCAATCTTCGTCCATTAAAAAACTATCTATCTCATATACCTTCAATTTAAAGGGGCATTCAAGTTCATAAAAAATAATCAACTTTAAAATCAATTTTTAATGAAAATTTTGAAATCAATTTTAAATTTGTTATATTATATATATATATATATATATATATATATATATATATATATATATATATATTAAATAATAATTAATTATATATATTTTTAAAAATCAATAGCAATAAAATACAAATTTCTATACAATTTAATAAAAATAAAAATAAAAACAAACAAATACACCATTCTAAATAACTAAAATAAAACTCTAAACTAGGTGATCTCCATCATGTTTTATGGTCAATAGCTTTACATGCCATCAAACTTCATCTTTCTCAAAAATTGGTGAGTATAGAACATATCATTTATCAAGAAAATATTATAGTTGGAATAATTTTAATAATGTTTAATTCACTATATTATTAGAATGGTTAATTATTTCTAAATTAAATGTTAATATGTTTTTTAATTTAAGATACATTTTGTAAATATAGTTGGAATAATTTTCCATGCAAAAATAATGTTTGATTCATTATGTTATTAGAGTTGTTAATATCTTTTTTTTATGTTTGTTAGAAATGTTGTCACATGTGGAATCAACATTTTAACCATTGGTCAAGAAACCACAACCTAAGGACATCTAAGTCGTCAAAATTACTTGGGGATTCCACTAGATCTAGATCGCACCAACACTTAACATAGATAGATTTTTGGGTGAAAGGGTATTGAACTCTAATAACCAAACAAAATAACTGAAATTTACATTAAAATTGTTAATATCAACCACTAATATGTTTCTTATTTTGAATAGACTTTTGAACAAAATTTTCTTATAATATAATAAGCATTGGTTCTATTATAACATTGTGTGATAAAATATAAGTATCATTACTAAATTGAAAATATAATTTTTTTTAAATAAATACAACACCTTATTCCTCACACCCAAACAAACACATACACATACATATGTATATATTATGTCAATTTACTTCTTTTTTAAAATATATATATATATATATAAACCAAAATACAATCAAAAAAGCATCGTTACTTGAGTTCATAAAAATCAAAGTCATTATTGAAAACATAGTAAAGGACTCAAAATGAACATTTTGGTAGAAGTTTTAATGGACATTTTGGTGGATATTCATAAGGTTGCAAGAGAAAATTCTGAACATCTATTCTGAACATCTATGGATGTTTCCTTGTAAAAAAATCACTTTACAACTCATCACAATGGTCATCCATATATCCATCAAAATGGCACCCATATATCCATCAAAATGGAAAAAGTCTTAAAAATTAGAATTAAAAAATGAACTATTTTATTGGGAGCTTGTTTGCAATTTAGATGATATTTTATTTTTTAATATTATAATAAAATTATAAAATAAAATCTTTGTTCGTTTGGTTTATTTGAAGGCATATGTCTTCTTTCAAAAGACCAAACTCTGAAACTATATATTATTATTATAATACATGTATCATTATTTATATTAATATTATTATTTTCATGTTAGATATTTCAATCCATGTCCTAAAAAAACATCCTTTAACTTTTTGGACATTGTTGGCCAAAATATGAAAAAACAATCAACGCCATTTGTTTGTTCGTTAAAATACTGTTGGTTGGATATTTCTTTTCTGAAAAACCACAACATCTTCCAGTTTAATTTCGACAAAAGTTCATCGTTTTTGGACTTATAGAAAGTGCTCTTGGAAATCTTCGACCTTGGACTTATATAGAAAGTGTTCTTGGAAATGTTGGACCTTTTTCTTGATTCTTCCATTTTTAAGATTACTGTTCTAAGTGGAACCCATAACTACTGCTATTTTGGTCCATTTTAATAGAAACAAGTCGATACATCGAGATAAACTATAGACGTTGAGATTCTATAGAACTAGTTACATAAAAGCTTCGACTCTTCTTTAATTAAGTAATTGTATTTTTACGTAGAATATTTATAATATACATTGATGATTGAAAGTGTTGGAGATAATGTCTCTAGTATTGTTGTGAGTTGTTAGAGATCGATTGAAATATTTTCTCAACCTCTCTTTTTAATTTAAGAATTAGTTAGATTTGGAAAACTCTATATAATAGACCTATTGTTATATGTAAGTGTGTGCAATATATAATAGAATAGTTTCTTGTGTGTAAAGAATGTCTCTTATCCTATTTTCTGAGTTAGTATCAAAGCAGCCTCAGCACTGACTCTCTCACGACAACAGTTGTGATCATGGAAATTCCTCAATTTTAATTTGTTGTTGTAGGAGAGTAGATATTTGTTTTCTGAGTGATTGTTACAGCATGTGTGGGATGCTGTTTTTCTGTTGTGTTTGTTGTTACATCAATTTGGTGCATACGTGCGACTCGAGATATGTTGTAGAAAATTGGCGTATTAATTTAATTTGGTATTGTAAAGATTTCTAGTCAAATGATTACCTTTCCTCGTCGAAAGGATTTACTCATTCGATTTTTGTTTGGGTTTCTATTCCTGACCCTGTTCTTCGTTGTCCAATTGACCATACTTTACATAGAGGGGTTGGTGCTTCATGTTGGAGATATTACACACTCACCTAAGTAATTATTTTCCTAAGGTTGATAGTCCAATGTTGAGAATGCTTCCTTAGATGAGAATAATCTTTCTAAAGAATATTCCCCTACAATATAGGGCATTCCTCTTAAGTTCAGAGTCAATTACACTCAGTTAGACTAATGGAAGTCACTCATGCATGGAAACCTCAGTTTTATCACTAACAATTGCATGTGTTTCTCTCACTTCCACAAGTGTGACTCAATTAATTGATGATTGCACAGATCATTTAACTATGAGTAGGTGTCAATTCACTCCATTGTTTGTAAGTGAGTTTCTATATCTCTCTAGATTACTATTGTGGTGCATTAGTTACTCATGTGACCTATATCTATTGTAAATTATTCACTCTTTTGAGTGTCGAATATAGTTAATGGAAATTCTTTCATTCTTTCCTCCATTTTCATCATTTCTTCATTCACCATTGTAAGTTGTCTATGTTTCATTGTTAGCTTGATTTTCTGTGCAGGTATCTCAGAAACTATATATGGTATCAAAGCCCACAGGATGCTAGAAAGGATAGTCACCAACACTCTTATTTGTAGGTCGAGAAGGGAGATATAACATGAAAGATGGATTATTCATCGACAATACTTCTCATGACTCAGAACTATTTGGAGTGGAATCCAACAATTCTGCTTCAGCTCAGATGCAGAGGCTGGTACCAAATAACCATGGAAATGGAAGTATAACCTAATTCTGCCAATAAGGAAAATGACTTTCTCAATCGCCAAGATATAGCCATAGAATGTATCTTCTGGTCTATATCTCTTGAAATTCTCTACCAAGTATATAATGAATCATGAGACTTAACTCCAAATGAACTATGGACCAGATTGGATGTTCTATTTGGGAATAAAGAAGATTGTGAATATTTCATGCAAGAGATTAAAAACATGGAGCTAGAAGAGAAGCCATTAGAAGATCAAGCCTCTTATTATGAAGAGTCTTCTACACAATTATCTGCACAAATTTATGTTTTGTTGATTGCAGATGATGTCTACTCCATTTCATATTTGTTTTCCGAATTTCATGTGGAAGATATCATGCATGCATATCAAAAGTCACATGCAAACAATTTTTCATGCACCATGCATGCATCTCAGGAGCCACATGCATGCACCTCAGAAGCCAAAAAGGGAGCCCCACACATTAGATTCAATTATGACATTTTCTGAGAAGAATTTGCATAAACAAATTGGATATTTGAACTCATCTTAGAAAAATACCCAATTTCTAAAATAAAATTATCTAAAACGGAGTCTAGCAAGTGAAGTTATGAACCTTTTAAAATAAACAAAATTTAAACGTTTTTTTTTTTTTTTTTTTTTTTTTTTTCCGAAAACGACCACGCGATTTTCAAAGTGTCATCCAAACGTCATTTGGATCTTATTATTTACAATAAGAGAAAGTGGATATGTGTAGACATCTCACTAGTGCATCTACATCATCATATCCATACAAACATCTACATCTTCAACATAATCTTCACTGAGCTTAAACTTGCACATTTGCAAGGTATCCTTGGAATGAAGGACACAATTGCTTAGTAACTGCTTTTTCATATTTTGATGCATTGTACTTTGGGGGGCGGGGGAGTTTCCCATGATTTTTTCCTCTTTCTTCATTTTTTCAATGTTTCATTCTTAGATGCATTGTACAATCGATACCTAAAATGGCCTTGAATGTCGAGACCCATTCATCATTTCCACCCTAGTAGTGTTCAAGGGGGTTGTTGGAGATATACACAATCACAAAGGTAATTATTTTCCCAAGGTTGATAGTCCAATGTTGGGAATGCTTCTTTAGATGAGAATATTCTCTCTAGATAATATTCCCCTACAATATAGGGTGTTCCTCTTTAGTTCAGAGTCAGTTACACTCAGTTAGACTAGTAGAAGTCACTCATGCATGGAAACCTCAGTTTTATCACTAGAAATTGCATGTGTTGCTCTCACTTCCACACGTGTGACTCAGTTAACTAATCATTGCATGGATTAGTTAACTAGGAGTAGGTGGTCGTTCACTCCAGTGTATGTCAATGAGTGTCTAGATATCTCTAGATCACTACCATGACGCATTAGTTACTCATGTAGCCTATATCTATTGTAAAGTATTCACTCTTTTGAGTGTGGAATACAGTTAATGTAAATTATTTCAATCTTTCCTCCATTTTCATCATTTCTTCATTCATCATTGAAAGTTGTGTATGTTTCATTGTTATCTAGATATTATGTGTGGGTATCTCAAAAGAGTCTACACTTTGGGTCGTTTTCGTTGGGATTTAAGAGGTTGGAGTCCATGATAGATCCAATAGATCTTTGTGTTGATCACTCTCGGGAGCATGAACTAGTTAGAAATACCACTTGTTGTTGATGTTTTTCATAATATTTGGTATCTATCTTGCTTCCATTGGATGTAAATCAGATCTTTTGGTCGATTTGTCGATGGTGGTGATTAAAGGAAAATATGTACGAGATTTATATCCTCAACCTATATGTTGTCTACAACAAAATGCCTTACAAAGAAGACATAATGGTGTTTCCAAAAAGTTTACTTTATTAACATATCAACGTGGGGAAGTATAATATCATTGCATTCATCATTTCCTTCAACTACATGTGCTACCACCGCTGAATTCATTGATTTAAGAAGAGGGGCCACAATATATTTATGATCTCTCTTCCTCTTTCAGATATAGCCCGCTAACAAATTAAAAGAGATTCTTGAAAAATGAATGATGGGATACATTTATTGCAAGAACAAATGAGAAGGCATTCTATTTAAGTATATTTTATTTATTTATTATTTGTAAAAGTATATGATGAAGAACCAAACATAGAACAAAGTAACATAATTTAATTTGGTGGTTCGTACATGCTTTGGTGTCATAACAATATATCATTGATTTTATTATGTCTACAATTTGTTACATCTTGTGGTTATTGGAGGATGCAGTGACCAAAGAACAATGGCCACTAGTTATGTGTACAGTTTGTGATCATTGTGTGTTTGTAAAACATGTCACTTTGTATGATTTATTGTTGGATACATCTATCATATAGAATGCTTTCCTATATAATGGATGAATACAAAGGCAAATCATGTACTTCGACAGATGGAAGTATAATAGTATGGCAATATAATGATTCAATAAATACACTATTCTTAGAAGTATGTCAAGAATCATCGGTCTTACAAATATTCCATTGATGGTTAGAAGCAATTGTATCTTAAATGGATCAAGTGGTAGTTCAAATTTTATGGTTGAGAAAGAACATAGTCTATGAGATTTCAGAGTGGGTATAAATGTTGATAAAGGCCAGACTAGACAAAGATCAAAGTTGAAAAATGTGTTTATTTTTATTTCAATATTGTTTTCAAATAATGTAAGCATTAAGGGGGGATGTTGGAGATAATGCCTTCATTATTGTTATGAGTTGTTAGAGATCGGTTGAGATATTCTCTCAACCTGTCCTCTTTATCTAGGAATTAGTTAGATCTGGAAAACTCTATATAATAGAGTTATTGTTGTGTGTAAGTGTGTGCAATATATAATAGAATAGTGTCTTGTGTGTTAACAATGTCTCCTATAATATTTTCTAAGTGAAATTATAAATTACAAAATTACATAAATGTTGATTTTGGAAACCATGTTTACTTGAAACAATTGTGTTGTAAAAAATATATTAAAATAGTTTCTAATTATGATATCTAAAAATTTTAAGAATTTTTTATATATACTTATTAGGACATTATATATGAAATGGTGTGATTTCAAATGGATCACTATATAATTTTCCATCCATTTTCGTATTTTTTAATTAAAATATTGGAGCCATTCACTTGTAGGGTCCATTTTAGGGGCAAATTCAAGGTCTAGAAACTTCTAGAGCATCTTTGAGGGATCTAATGGAATTTTGGGGACTCAAAAATTCACAAATAAATTTATGACGCTCTCGATGTTGTTTTACATATGAAGAGCTTTCCAAAAAAAAAAATATAACTTCAATCAAAGTTTGTATAAGGAATTTTTCCTCCCAAAAGTTGACCTATCTTGATGACCACCATGAAACCAAGTGGATACAAAATTATCTCTCATTGCTCACACATATGGAAAATGTTGTTTTATATAGATCAAGAGCTTTCCAACGATGAAAATATCATGATTTCAATCAAAGTTCATATGAAAAAGGTATGCTTCCCACAAGTTGAAATGTCTTGTTTCTTGCCCCCATTGGTCACACATGTGGAGCTAGTCACTCTAGACCTCCAAGAAGATTATAGAGGGTCCAAAAACCTAACCCTAATCGATATTTGAAGCATGCAAAAACCTAACCCTAACCCTAGGAAACTATGAAAGAATGTTAAATACTAGGCAGTTAGGAAAGGAAGGGATTCCATTCTTATTATATTCATTATTTTTGTATAGTGGAGTAGAGCACAGAAATGGGATATTGGGGTAAAGCATGTTAATACTTCCCTTTTAGAAAAAGAATAGATTACATTCTTATTGTATTCATTATTGTGTTATAGTGGAGTGGCATGTCCCTAATCCAAACCCCATTTGTAGTTGCGCATATAGATTGGTGAGTCATTTTGGTTGTGCACGCACCTGAGTAGTGCGCAATGTAATTATCCATATAGGTCGGTGATCCATTGACAAAAAGTGTAAATGTAATGTACATATAGGTTGGTGAGTCGTTGGTACCAATTTTTGGTATTGCACGCTCCTGTGGAGTGCGTGAGGTTGGTTTGTTAGAAAAATAAGACCGTGGAGCAAATAAAATAAAACAAATGAGGAAATAAAATACATAAGATACACAATACAATAGATACATAGATATATCTTGTTCACCCAGTGTGGGCTACAACCACTAGAGAAATTTATAGGTCGTTCCTTTTTTACTCTAGCAAAATGAACAGATACAACCTACAACACACCCACTATAATTTTATCTTCTTTCTCTAACAATATCCTCTCTTATAATAAAATAATCACACACATACACAACCAAAATACAATTCCCTCATTAAAGAGGGCTGCCTTCTAGGGGGAAAAACTCTAACATAGTCTCTACCATCAAATATGTGACTTAATGATGAATGGTCAAGATTGACTATGAAATTACAATATACATTTACAAGGAAAATTTTCCTTTGAGGGCTTTGCCCCTGAATCCCTAGACCCCACAGGGAGGAAATCCCCCCTGCAACTCCCCCGTGTGAAGGGGTGTGCAATATTCATGGGGTATAAACATGACTAAAAACAAAGACCTATGAATCAAGAATACAATCAGGCTCCACAACCAACAATCTCCCACTTGGAGACTTATCAAAACAAATCCACCGTTATTATATCTGCTAGAATATGATCCTTCTTGGACCTGGAAAATTTCTCATTTTCACCTTCATGATTAAAGGCCAACTGAAACTGAGAAGGAACCCAATCTCTCCCTGGTTACTCCCCTTGTTAACATGTATGTAGGATTCTGGCTAGTATGTATCTTTTCCCACTTCAAATTTCCATCTTCCAGGATGGATCGTATGAAATGGTACATGATCTATATATGCTTAGTATCTAAATGGAAGGATGATTTATTTGAAAGGTGAATGGGACTCTCACTATCATAGTACGACCTACTATTCTCTTGCTTCTTTCCCAATTCCTCTATAAACCTCTATAACCAAATTATTTTTTTACTGGCCTCTGTAGTAGCAACATACTCTACTTCTATTGCTGAAAGTGAAACACCCTTTTGTAGTTTTGAAATCCAACTTATTGTTTTTCCACCTACAATAAAAACATACCCTGTGGTGCTCCTCATGATATATTTATCACCTGCCATATATTAATCAACACATCCCTATAGAACAATGTCTAATCCTCCAAAACATAATGCATGAGTAGAAGTACCTCTAAAATACCTAAGAATCCAATTTACAACCTCCCAATGTTCTTTACCTGGATTGTTCATATACCTGCTCACAAATCCCACTACATGTGCAATATCTGGTCTTATTCAAGCCATCACATAGATCAAGTTTCCAACTGATGATGAAAAAGGGACCTTGGACATGTATTTTATCTCCCCTTGTTTCTTGGTAAACATTTTCTTAGTTAATTTGAAATGGTTGGCCAAATGTGTACTAATTGGATTTTCATTCTGCATTCTAAACCTCTCCAATACCTTCTCTATGTAGTCACCTTGAGACGATGTCAATTAGCGATTTTTCATGTCCCTTGTTATTCTCATACCAAGGATTTTGTTTGCAGCACCCAATTCCTTCATTGCAAATGAATTAGATAATTTCTTCTTGAGAAAATTTATATACTTCATATTAGACCCTACAACAAGCATGTCATCTACATACAATATAAATATAATAGAACTTCTATTTTCTAGCCTTTTAAAACAAACACAGTGATCAGAATGACATCTACTATAACCTTGTTCTGTCATAAACATGTCAAGCTTCAAATACCACTCCCTTGGAGCTTGCTTTAGTCCATACAAGCTCTTCTTCAACCAACATACCAAATTATCCTTTCCTTTCACCTCATATCCCCATGTCTACTACATATAAATCTCTTCCTCCAAATCCCCATGGATAATTTTTTTTTTTACATATAATTGTTCAATATGCAAATATTCTACTGCCATAAGACTTAAACTAGTCCTAATTGAAGTCATATTTACAATAGGAGAAAATATTTCATCAAAATCTATACCTTTTTTTTGTGCAAACCCCTTTACAACAAGTCTATCCTTGTACCATTTTTTTCCTCCATCTTCCTCCTTCAACATGTAAACCCATTTATTTTGCGATGCTTTTTTTCCAAGAGGAAACTGAACCAAGTCCAAAGTATGGTTATTTACCAAGGAATCCATTTCCTCTTTCATGCCTTGCTCCCACTTCCTTTTAGTGTCTACATTTATTTCCTCTTCATAACTTTCTGGTTCACCATAATTAGTCAACAATAAATAATACAATGAAGGAGAAAATCATTCAAGGGGTCTACTTAACCTGGTATATGTTTTAACAACACTTGTAGGAGTTTGAGGTACCTTCTTCTCCTTTTGTTGTACATTTTTATTTTCTGGTACCTTTGGAAAAAAAAAATCAGTGATCTTATCAAGCACTATGTATTCTGGTTTTTCTTTTTCTTGCTTCTTTCCCTACAACCAATCTTTGTACATGACCCTCTAATTGAATATGAAATCTATACTCCTAATGATTTTGTGATTTTCACAATCCCATAAGAAATAACCATAATCATTCACAAAGTATCCAATAAAGGTACACTTCTTGGATTTTGCCTCCTATTTTCTTTATCAATATGGACAAATGCTAAACAACCGAAAGTCTTAAAAAATGAATAGTTTAAATTTTTACCTATCTATGCCTCCTCTAGAATTCCACCATCCAAAGAGCTTGAAGGTCCTATGTTTATCAAGTAAACAAAAATATCTACAACATCTTCCCATAACTGTAAGGGAAACCCAACATGCAATATTATACTCCTTGCATGCTCCATGATTGTCCTATTCATCCTTTCAGACACACCATTTTCTTGTAGTGTTCTTGGAACAAATTTCTCTCTACGAATCTCGTGGTATGAAAAGTAATCATCAAACTCCTTGCTACAATATTCACCTCCATTGTATGATATGAGACACTTCAACATTTTTCCTATCTCCAAAGTTTTTCATTTCTTAAAAGTGTCAAAAACATCATATTTTTGTCGAATGCAATAAACCCAATTTTTTCTAGTTGCATCATCAATAAAAGTAACATAATAACGAGACCCATCAAGACCTGATACCCGAGTTGGTCCCCATACATATGTATGCACAATCTCTAACCGTTCACTCTTATTTTCTTTTCCAACTCTGAGAAATATGACTCTCTTTTGTTTTCCATAAACACAATGCTCACAAAAATCCAAATCAATTTGTTTAAGATTTGGAAACAAATTTATTTTGTGAAGTATTTACATCCCCTTATCACTCATGTGTCCAAGCCTATGATACCACAGTGTTTTATCCACTTCTGTAGAATCTAAAGAGATAGAAGAATCAATATTACCAGTACATAAATACAATGTACCTACCTTCTCTCTTTTTCTATCACTAGTGATCCTTTGGTGACCTTCCACACCTTATCTGTAAAAATAGATATAAAACCCTCACTTTCCAACTGCCCTGTTGAAATTATATTTTTCCATAGATCTGGAATATTTCTTACCTTGTTCAATAACCATTGGTTTCCATTCTTTTTCGTTATTTGTACCTTACCCATTCCAACAATTTTGCTTGGTGCATCATCACCCAAATGAACCTGTCCAAAATCACCTTGAACATAATCTAGAAAATGTTTCCTATGGGATGTGGCATGAAATGAAGCCCCTGAATCAACCACCCAAGACTCAGAAATACTATCTACATAAAGAATGAAAGCATCTTGTAACACATAATCTGTTTCATTTTCTTCCTGATTTTTCTCCTAGTGTCCATCTCTTTGTTTCTTTGGAGCTTTGCACTCTTTCTTCAGATTTCCTTTCTTCCCACAATTCCAGCACTCTATCTTTCCCAGTTTGGATTTGCATCTTCCATTCCTATAATTCTCATGGTTCCCTGATCCCTTTCCTCTATCCTTCTATCTTCTCCTTTTCTCCATAGTGAATGCATTACATGATATCTCACATGTTCTTTTCTATCGCATTTCCTCGCTAAGTATAATACCAAAAACATCATCAAATTTTAGAGTGTTTGAACTAGAGACAAGTTACTTACAACCATGGCCAATCCATTCCAACCTTCTGGCAATCAACACAAGATTAGAAGAGCCATGTACTCATCATCAAAGTCCACTTTTACAGAACCTAGCTAATTAGTGACCATATTAAATTCATTTAAATGATCTACAACAAACCCACCCTCTGACATCCTCACATTAAATAATCTCTTCATTACAAATACCTTATTTGATGACGAGGTTTTTTCATACAATTTATCCAATGCATCCATCATCTCCTTCATTGTCTTTTCTTTTGAAATATTGAAAGCCATCGACGCTATCACGCCCAACCATATTGTTCCTAGTGCCTTTATGTCAAGAACCTCCCATTATTCATCCTTCATGGCCATCATCTTCTTTTCTATTCCACCCAATGGTAGGAATATATCATTCTGATATAAATAATCTTCCATATGCATCTTCCATCAATGGTAGTTTTGGCCGTTAAATTTCTCGACCATAAACTTTCCATATTCCACCATTGCTCCCAATCGAACCAGGAACCCTCTTTTCCTATGAGTTACCTTTCTCTCTGATAGTAGTTTTTATAAAAACGAGATAGCAGAGAAATAAAATAAAATAAATGCGGAAACAAAGCACAAAATATACACAATACAATAGAGACAAAAATATACGTGGTTCACCCAATGTGGGATAAATCCACCAAAGAAATTGTCAGGTCCTTCCTTTTTTATTATCCAACAAAATGAAGGGATACAACCTACAACAAACCCGATGTAATTTCCTCTTCTTTCTTTCACAACCTCCTCTCTTAGAATACAATAATCACACACATACACAACTGGAATACAATTCCCTCATAAAAGAGGATTGCCTTCTAGGGATAAAAACCCTAACATAATCTGTACCATCAGATCTGTGACTTAATGACGAGCAGTCAAGATTAACTATGAAATTACAATATATATTTACAAGATAATTTTTTCTTCAGGGGCATCTCCCTCGAACCCCCACTGCCCCTCAGACCTTGCAAGGGGGGAAATCCCCCCCTGCAACCTCCTCGTGTGGAGTGGTTTACAGTATTCATGGGATATAAACACGACTGAAAACAAAGACCTATGAATCAGGAAGATAATCAAGCTCTGTAACCAACATGGTTATCATAGAAAAGGTGCACACATTCCATAGTGTTGGGCATACCTGAGCTAGAGCATGTGGATTGCACATCGGGGGAGGGTGTACATATTCTAGAGTGTTGCATGCAAAAAAGTAAGTGTGCGGGAATGATTGTGATGTATATATGTATGTATATGTTTTGAGCTTGGAGAACCTGTGTGCCAATTGGGCTAGTGAGTTGGGACACAAATAGGCTAGTGAATCTATTCTTGTATAGTGTATCACACTCAAGTTATTAATATATTAGATCATTGTGCATGGACTAACTCAGACGAAAAATAGATGGGGGGCTGACTCCAACAAAAAAGAGAAAAAGTGGCGGATATTTTAATAATATTTTTGAAAATTATAGCTTTACAGATATGTTATTTATCTTAAGTTCTCGAGGGTTGGGAATGAGTCCTCAAGTGTCTGAAGTTCATTTTGAAGGTGACAAGTGTCGAGTTGAAGGCATGCAATATATGTTTCTAGCCTTAGTGTAATGGAAATAGGTCACTCATTTGGGAAAAAAATTCCGATGGAATTTCTTGTGTGAAGGGATACATATTTTGTTGTAACTTATGGTCATTTTGCTTAAACATGTGCTTGGGAACATCTTGGCATGATTGAAGAAGCGGGTTTTCAGGCTCGTGAACAATCTCTCCAAGTGAGAGATTGGTTGGGAATTATTCCCTAGTGCATTGGGAATTAGTTGCAATGCTTTGAGACTTCCTGATCTAGCCTATTGATGAATCCCTTGAAGGGAAGTGGGACAACCAAAGTATTATTGAGAAGAGAAGGGGCACACTTCCTAGGGTAGGACATGCATGTGGGGAATGAGGAGTTGTAGACTAGTAGTAGTATTTGGCACCTTGGATTGATAAATTTCATTGTTTGTTAGACCATATATTGGCACTAGGAATCCTTTTTCCCTGGTGGAGATTGAGCCCCATCTTGGGGGTGACTTGTTGCTGAAACATTATGAGCGACAATGTCTATGGCTAGGAGGAACATCTCATTCATGCATGTAATTGGTGAATTTTCATAAAATATAAGTGTTCTTATGTGCTTACTCGTTTGCATATGTTAAGATCTATTAGTTGCATAATGTTGCATATGATAATGGTTGTTATTTTTTTAATGTTGTATATTTTGTAAGTTTGATGTGAGTATTTAGCATAATATTCATATATGTTGAGTATGTTATATGATGAGTAACTTTTGTTAAGAAGATCAAGCCTCCTACTTTTGATGGTGAGCATAAGAAGGATGAATATGCAAAGACATGGTTGTTGGGTATGAGGAAATACTTCCAGCTGCATAATTATTCTGCATAGGTAGAAAGAAGAATTTCCATCTATTCGTTAAAAGGAAAGGCATCAATGAGGTGGGATCAATTTCTGCAAGTGTAACACATTGATGAAAAGAAGGTCACTTGGAGAGATTTTAATAGGTATTTCCAAAATAAATACTTAACCAAGAGGTGTTGTTACAAGAAAATGGAGTTCCTTGAACTCAAGCTTGGAGTTATGACGATAGATGAATACGAAAGAAGATTTTTAGAATTCCTAAAATATGTTCCTTTCATCAAGGATGAACAAGTGAAGATTCAATGGTATATGAGTGGGATACCCTTATTTATCAGTGACAAGATACATTATCGTGATCCAAAGACAATGGTGGAAACTACAAGGAGAGATAAATGTATTTATGATCAACAAAATGGAAGATTGACTTTCCAAAAGGGTTGGGATGAAAAGATGAAGAGAAAGGTGGAACAAAGGAAGAAAGGGACTAAGGCATCATTTTTCAGAAACATTGCATAGGGACATCCAACTCCCAAAGAGCCTAGAATGACTGAGTCAGTGGGGTAGAGACCAAGGCTACAACCTATTCAATTTTGGGGTTGTGGCGAAGATAATATGTTTAGATATTTCCCACAAAGACTCGGTGAAAAAGTGAGGAATGCACACAGTGTACAACAACCTATGACAATTGAATACATGGGTGGAAGTCTACCTAGGATTTATCAATGTTGGATAACAAGCAAGATGAGTTCTACTCGCACACGATCAAGGTGGAAGGTAAGATTAACAAACAAACTATTTCTATTTTAATTGACTCAAGAGATAGTCATAGTTATCTAGATCCAAAAATAGTGGAAATGTTCCAATTGTCAAAAAGCAAGCTTGGAAAAGCTTGGTTGGTGAATTTAGCTACAGGAGAAAAATGGAAATTTATTGAAATGGTCAAGGCACGTCTAATGGAAATGAATGGACTGTGCCCAAAAGCTTGTTTGAATATTATACCTTTGGGATCATATGATTTCCTCATTGGTATGGATTGGTTGGAACATCATCATGTTGTTTTAGATTGTTACAATAAAGAATTTAATTACTTGGATCAGGAAGGGAGCTTAAGATTAGTTCAAGGAATTCCAAGACCTATGACTATCAGAGAAATTTCAACCTCTCAATTGAAGAAAATTTACAAGAAAGGATGTAAAGTATTTGCAGCGCACATGGAGGAGGTACTCTTGTATAAAGTGACAAGTGTTGAAGACTACATGGTAATAAAGGAATTTTAGGATGTCTTTAAAGAGATATCGATATTTCCTCCAAAATGAGATTTTGATTTCTCTATAAATCTAATGGTTGGAGAAGCACCAATATCCAAGACTGCATATAGGATGAGTATATCAGAGCTGAAGGAGTTACAAATGAAACTTGAATATCTTCTGAAGAAGGGGTATATAGGCCCAAGTGTGTCACCTTGGGGTGTACCAATATTGTTTGTAAAGAATAAGAATGGTATGCTAATACTTTGTATCGATTCCATGAAGTTGAATAAAGTGATAGTAAAGAACAGGTATATGTTTCCAAGGATAGATGACCTATTTCATCATCTACAGGGTGTGAAAATAATTTCAAATATTGATCTTAGATATAGATATCACCAGGTGAGAATAAAAGAGGAAGACATCAAGAAGACTTCCTTCGGAACAACAACAAGGTATGGACATTACGAGTTCACAGTGGTCCCATTCGAGTTGTCGAATGCACCAGTTGTCTTCATGTGTTTAATGAATAGAGTTTTTAGAAGTTATTTAGATAAGTTTATCATTATATTTTTGGAAAGTCTGAAGAAGAGAACGAACAACACTTTAGGATGGTGTTACAGGTATTGATGGAGCATCGACTTTATGCAAAGTTGAGAAAGTGTTCATTCTATCAAAGGAAAATTCATTACTTGGGTCATATCATTTCAAAGGAAGGAATAATTGTGGACCCAACAAAGATAAAATACATTGAGGAATGGTCGACACCAAGAAATTTTACAAAGGTAAGGTCCTTTATGGGACTAGAAGGGTACTACATAAGGTTTATTAAAGGATTCTAAAATCGTGTGCACCAAGTCATGTCCTTGCAGAGGAAAGGTGTGTGATTTGATTGGACTCCAGATTGTGCAAGGAATTTTCAACACTTCAAAATTTTGTTGAAAAGTGAGCCAATTTTTAGAATTGGTGATTTTGATGTAGACTTACTTGTGTACACGGATGCATGCAACAAGGAAGGACTCAGTGGATTCCTAATTCAGAATGGACATGTGATGTGCTTCGAATCAAGGAAGTTGAAAGAGCATGAAATTCTCTATGCTACTCATGATTTGGAATTGGAAGCCATAGTACGTTCTTTGAAGATGTGGCGGAATTATCTTATGGGTAAAATATTTGAACTCAAAACAGACCATTGTAGTCTGAAGTATTTTTTTAGACATCCAAGTTTAAATTCCAAACAATGAAGGTGGTTATAGTTCCTAAGTGAGTATGGCTTTGACATAAATCATATTATTGGAAAAGAGAACAAGGTGGCTAACACACTCAGTAGGAGGGTGCATGAGATGCATGCTACAACCGTTAGCATGTACCAGTCATATTTGTGTGATAGTATTTTATAAGTTTCCAAATCAGATCTGCACTATGTGGACATAAAGGCGAACTTACAACAAGGTATGTCACAACAAAAATTGGAAGGTTATGAGATCAAAGAGGATGGCATCCTCATGCATAAGTTCATATTATATATACCAAATGATCAGGAGATGAAATGAATGATATTATTGGAGATGCACAAGGTTCCTTATGCTGGAAATCTAGGTTACCAGAAGACTATTGTTGCAGTAAAAAATCGATACTATTGGCCAGGTATGAAAAACGAAGTTGTTAATTTTATATCAATATGTATCGAATGTTTGAAGGTCAAGGCTAAGAACAGAAATCCAAATAGTTTTCTACAGCCTTTTCCCATTCCTCGGTGGAAGTGAGAATTTATAATGATGTATTTTATAACTAGGTTTCCTAGGATTGCTAAGCAACATGATTATATTATGGTGGTGGTGGAAAAGCGTACTAAAACTGCCCATTTTCTTCCTATGAAGTCAACACACAAGGAAACCAACATTTTTGATATATACATGTGAGAATTTGCTAAGTTTCATGGTGTACCAATGAAAATTGTGTATGACACAGATTCCAAGTTCACCTTAAACTTTTGGAAATGATTGTTCAAAGGATTTGGGACAAATATGAGTTTCAACATATCATATCACCCCGATTCAGATGGACAGACATAAAGAGTAAATTGGATGATTGAATATATTCTCAAGATGTATGTGATGGATAAACCATCAAAATGGGAAGACTACCTTCATTTCATAGATTTTTCTTACAATAATGCATATCAAGCATCTTTAAATATGATCCCATTGGAAGCACTTTAGGGTAGAAGGTGCAAAACACATGTGTGTTGTGATAATTGAGTTGACTGCACAGTGGTTGGGCCAAATATACTATGAAATATGTACCTGATGTTAATCATTCCTAATCAATGTTAATCAGGTACATACTTCTTGATTGGAATGTGATTCAGGTGGAGGTAGAAGGAAATTTTCAAGTGCGATCGATTTTCATATTCGACTGGAAAGTCAAGCAGCTCTGAAATAAATCCATGGAGTTGGTAAAGGTCCAATGGATGTGGTACAATTCTGAGGATGAAAATTGGGAGCATAAGGATGCTATGCGAGAAGAGTATCCTCATCTTTTTGAAAATTTAAAATTTTTTGAATGTATATGTGTATATAATGCACTAAGGAAAATGCATAAATAAGGGGGAGGGGAATGTAATGTCCCTAATCCGAACCCCATTTCTAGTTGCGCTTATAGGCTGGTGAGCCATTTGGTTTTTATTTCACCCGAGCAATGCACAATGTAATGATCCATATAGGCTGGTGATTCATTCACAACAAGTGTAAATGTAATGTACATATAGGCTGGTGAGCCATTGGTACCAAGTTTTGGTATTCCGCATAGCTGCAGAGTGAATGAGGTTGGTTATCATAGGAAAGGTTTGCACATTTCATAGTGTTGCACATACTTGATCTAGTGTGTGTGGGTTGCACATCAGGGGAGTGTGTGCATATTCCACAATGTTGAGTGCACACAAGTAAGTGTGTGACAATGATTGTGATGTATATATGTATGTATATGTTTTGAGGCCAGAGAGCTTGTCTGACTATTGGGATGCTGAGCCTAGACGCAAATAGGCCAATGTGCCTATTATTGTAATGTATTTCACACTCAAGCTATTAATATATTACATCGCTTCCCACAGACTGACTCGGATGAAAAGAGATGGGGGGTTGACTCCACTGAATAAGGGAAAAAGGGGGGGGAATATTTTAATAATATTTCTGAAAAGTGTAACTTTACAGATATATTATTTATCTTATGTTCCCTAGGGTTGTGAACGGGTCATCAACTGGTAAAAGTTAATTATGAAGGTGACAAGTGTTGAGATGAAGGTATGTAATATATGTTGCTAGCCTTAGTGTAATGGGAGGAGGTCACTCATCAAGAACATGAAATTTTTTTAGATGGATTTCCTTTTTGAAGGAATATGTATTTTGTTGTAACTTATGGTCATTTTTCTTAACCTCGTGCTTGGGAATAGTTTCGTATTATTGAAGAAGTGGGTTGTCAAGATTGTAGTTTTTCCAAGAGGTGGGTTATTGGGCCCATGCACAATATCTCCAGGTGAGATATTGATTGGGAATTGTTACTTGGAGCACTGGGAATTAGTTGTAGTTCTATGAGACTTCCTGATTCAACCTATTTTTGAAGCCCTAGAAGGGAAGTGGGGTAGCTGAAGGACTATTGAGCAGAGAAGGGACATAATTGTTGGGGTTAGACATGCATGTGGGGAATGAGGGTTGTAGACTAGTTGAAACAACCGACACCTTGGACTTAGAAATTTTCTTGTTTGTTCGAACATAGATTGGCACTGTGAATCCTTTTTCCCTGGTGGAGTTCGAGCCCCAACTCAGGGGTGACCTGTTGCTGAAAAATTATGAGAAACAACGTTTATGGCTGGGAGGAACGTTTGAGTCACACACGTAGTTGGTGAATTTTCATAAAATATAATTATTCTTATGTGTTTGTTTTTTTACTTCGTGTTTATTCATTTACATATGTTATGATCTATTACTTGCATAGTGTTGCATATGATAATGGTTGTTATTCTGTTAATGTTGTCTATTATGTAAGTGAGATGTGAGTATTTAGCATAGTATTTGTATATATTTAGTATGCCAGTTGATGAGTAACTTCTATTAAGATAGTTATGGTAAATGTTCAATAGCTTCTTGAGTGAGGATACAAGTACCATGCACACGTAAACTGATCTACGTGCATAAATGATTGGATTCGTTGCGTGCGTTGGAATGTAGTCTTCACACATAGGAAAGCAAGACCTGCAAGTGGAATCAGAACAGTTATGTGTGTCTTGGTATTCAGGTGATCCATATGGTTAGGCGCACAGTTTTAAGTCAAGTTACTTCTATTTTTATAATTTGTATAAACAAGATGGATTATGGTGTGATGCAAACCAGTTTGGGTTGTGCACATGTCCTTGAGTGATTCCACATAGTTTAATATTAATTGTGCACTAAATGTTTTTATGTTTCTCTTCTTAGGAGTAAGATGGGAAATGCTACATTATAGTATCATATATGAAGTTGGAAGGATTTATGTGACGTGGCTCGGCCTAGGAGGTTGGGGATGTTACATGCCTCCATCAACAACCTGTCTTACAAAATGGTACTTGACATCAATATGCTTAGTATTACTGTGATAGGTTGGACTGGTGTCCAAAAGGATATCACTTTGACTATCAAATAATATATACACATGGTCCTACACTCTTACAAACTCACCCAAAATACCCTTTAACCAGATTGCCTCTTTGCATGCATGTGATACAACAATATATTTTGTCTTAATAGTGAAAAAATAAATTGTTTCTTGAAGCTTTGACATCCAACTAATGGATCCTCCTGCAAGAGTAATGACATAACCTGAAGTAGACCTCCTTTTTTCCAATTAACCCACAAAATATGAATCAACATAACCACAAAATGTATCATTACAACCATCAAAGGTAATGCAATAATTGACTGTGCCTCTTAGATACAGAAGCACCCATTTCAATGTTTCCCAATGCTCTCTACCTAGATTTTCCATGTATCTACTGAAAACACCAACTGCATGTGAAATATTCGGTCTAGTACATACCATCACATACATTAAACATCTTAGTGCATTTTCATAAGGTACACAAGACATATAATCCTTTTCTTATTTACTACTAGGACATTCACAGGTTTCACAACATTCATACTGAACTTCATGAGTATTTTCTCCATATAATCTTATTGTGATAACCAAAGCTTTCCATTTTTCCTGTTTTTGTGTATTTTCATACCCAAAATTCATTTGGTTGCACCTAGATCCTTCATATCAAAAGTTCTAGCCAACTGAGCCTTTAACTTATTGATCACATCCATGATTTTTCTTGAAACAAGCATATCATCAACATATAACATAAAGATAATGAATATGCCATTGAAACTTTTGAAGTAAACACAATTATCATACTCACTTCTATTACTACATCAAGCCATACAATGACTTCTTGAACTTGCAAACAAATTTTATCTTGCGAACTTGAACAAAACCTTTTAGTTGTTCCATATATATCTCCTCATCCAAATATCCTTGCAACAAAATTATTTTAACATCTAACCACTCCAACTCAATATCAAATAAATAAACTAGCAATACATAACATGAATAGAAACAATATTAACAACTAGTGAAAATATTTCATGGAAATCAATACCTTACATTTGAGAATACCCTTTTGCAACAAGTGTAGATTTGTATTTTGTGTTTCTATCATTAACACCCTTCTTCAATTTGTAGACCCACTTGCACGCAACCACTCTTTTTTCCTTAGGGAGTTCTACTAGGTCCCATGTTTTGTTCTTCTCCAAGGCATCCATTCTTCTTCCATTGTTATATTCCATTTGGAACTTTTAACATCATCCATTGCTTCTCGATAACAAGAAAGTTGGGCCCATAATTAGTATCCAATGCAAAAAATGAAACATAATCTTCATACCTATTAGTAGGATTTCTATCCCGTGTAGATATCCTCAAGGATGGTTGTGGTGTTTTCTCATATTCTTCTTCCTCAAAAGCTTCTTCTTTCTCTCTTGTTTCTGTAGATGGCTCAGTCTTCGATTAAATATCCTAATGTTGTGGTACTTTTTCTTGTTTCATTTCAACTTCTACAACATTTGATTTTATGAGACGTGACTCATCAAACAACACTAAATCTATGCTAATGATAATTTTGTAGCCATTAGGATCCCACAATCTATATCCCTTAACTACATCATCATAACAAAAAATAATGAACCTTTTTTAGTCATGTGGAATATAAATTTGAATGCTAATATTTAGGAATTGGGGCATAAACATCACAATCAAATATTTTCAAATTTGAGTAATCAAAAGTGTGACATGTCCATACCTCTTCGGGAATTTAAAAATCAATTGCAACTAATGGTGACTAGTTTACCAAATAGCAAGCAATAGTGACTGCTTCTTCCCACAACTCTTGTTGCAAATTGGCATTACTGAGTATTCTCGTTTCTCTCTCTATAAGAGTCATGTTCATTTTTTCGACCACACCATTTTTTTTAGTATTCTCGTTTCTCTCTCTTTCCAACAAAAACTCTAAATTGTTTAAATACATTAAACACATCATATTTTGTCTTTATAACATAGACCTACACCTTTCTAGAGTAATCATCTATAAATGTTAGAGAGTATGATGATCCTCCAAAAGAAACGGTAGTGGATGCCCCCCACACATTTTAATGAATATAAGAAAGAACACCTTTACTTATATAACTACATGTTTTAAACATTGTCTACATTGTGTCCCAAAATACAATGTTTGCATAAATTCAAGTTCAAGGTTTTCAAATATCGAAGTAACTTGCATATTATCATAACCTTTATCCCTTTCTCGCTCATATGACCCATTCGTTGATGACATAAATGAGCACATTTATTTTCTTCTTATGATGCCACCACTACTTCATTTACTTGAGTGTTTCCTTCCATTTTGTAAAGGTTTCCAATCTTTGTATCCTTCATAACCACCAAGATTCCCTTGGACACTTTCAGTGGTCCACCTTGACCTGTAAACTCCAAGATCCAAAACTCCCAAAGAAATTAAGTTATTTTTAAGTTCAAGTACATGTCTAACCTCTGTTAGTTTTCTAACAATACCATCAAGCATTTTATTCTTAATTCTCCCAACCACAAGAGTCTTACAAGGAACATTGTTTCCCATGAGATTAGTACCACCATCAACAACTTGATAAGAGGAAAATCAACTCCTTTGTGGACACATGTGATGTGAAGCACCAAAATCTAGTAATTGTTCTTCATGAAAATGTGAGACATTACAAATGGATTATACTTCATCAACCATACCTGAACTTTATTCAACTGGATTTTCTTCCTTACCAGAGTCTTCCTTGGGTTCTATGTGTCTCTTCCAAAAATATTTCTTGAGATTCCCTCATTTATTGCAGTAACAACATTTTAGCTTATTCTTCTTTCCCTTTGACTTGGATCTGGACGTACCTCTCAATTTCTCCCCTCTTTCTTTTGATTGGCCTCTAAACACCATTGCTTATGGTGTGAAGGTTTCTATACTAGATTTCCTCCTCACCTCCTTACACAACAAAACTCGCACTACAAATTTATATTCAAGAGTATCAATTGTACTGAAGATAATGGAGGTGACTAAATGATCCCAAGACTCACACAATGAAAAAAACATTGTCACTGTTGTATCTTTCTCATCAATTTTTACATCCGTACTAGATAATTGACATATGAGAGTATTAAATACATTCAAATGATCAACAATTTTGTTACCTTCTTTCATTTATAGACGATACAGTTCCCTCTTCAAGTAGATTCGGTTGGTCATGGATTTCTTCATGTAAAAACTCTACATTCTGCTCCATAGGCTTATTGTTCTTTCCTCTCCAATGATATTGAAGAGGACATCTTCCAAAAAAAATTGAATTGTGTTGAGACCCTTACACCAAGATCTTCCCATTCATCATCCATCATACTCACTAACATCTTTCTCTTACCATCCAATGCTTTGTGCAATCTGTTAGCACTCAAAAACGCACCAGCATTTTTGATGGAAAGATGCCTAATCTTGTAGGGAAATTTTCAATATCTTCCCAAACTCCAAATGCAGATCTGAAAGCACCATTAGAAAGTTCAGGATTTGTAGATGTCGATCGACTATCTAAACATGCAAAAAAGACTCTCCATGACTGAGAAATTTGATTTTGAAAAAATCTGCACTTTCACCAGCGCAGAAGGCAGAATTTTGACTAGTTAGCTGTGGAAAGTAGCGACTTTCAACAGTGCAGGAGCAGATTTTTCAGGCAAGTGCGCTGTTGAAAGCTGTCAAGGCCAGAATAGCCAAATTTTCGCCCAGATCAAGAATTTTTGGGTTTAAATGGTTTGAATCCTTCTTCAATAAGCTGGTTATGAATTATCAAATCAAAATCTAAAGGCCATTCTTGAAGATGAAAGTCAAAAGGGCATTTTTTGACTAGATTTAGCGATTTTCAAGGGAAAAATGATAGGGATTTTTGGCACACATCATCAAATTCGAATTCCACTTTCAAAGGAACAGATCAAAGAGCCTTGGAAGGCTAGGCTACACTTCATCAACTTTCAATCAATGTTTGAAGACCAAAAGATAG
>SNQJ01S0001133.1:220041-230088 GCA_010110895.2 Picea sitchensis
CCATTTAAAAGTTATCTGTTGATTAATCAATCTTTGAGAGCACTGGTTTATTTGTTTACCATTTTGAATGTCTGAATGCCATACTTGAATTGAGTTATCCCATTGATCCATTCATTTCTTAAGTTACCAAGAACCTTTGGTCTGCAACCACAAAGGGTTTCTTGGAGTGATAATAGATACTAGAATAATTGTTTCTCCTTTTTCACTACATTATATGTCATATATGATATATTCATAGTATTTAGCAACTAACTTAGTTTATTGTTTTGGACCTTTCAGTCTCCACACATTGGTGTGCAGATGGCCTATTTTGTAAACAAAATTGTTTGGTCATGTTATTATTGACATTTTTTGGAGAACCTATTTCATTCCATAATTTAATGACCTACTTTCTATTATATGGCTTAAAAAATTATATGTTTGTTTGTAATCGCCAGAATCTAGATGGTTACTGCTCAAATGATCAATCATTATTGTAATATGTATGCCATTTTTACTTTAATTAATATAAAGTTATGCATGTTTTCATATACTTGTAACTAATTTGGAATTTTTCATTTTCTTTAATGTAAATTCAATATAATATCCACTCCCAACATTTTTTTGAAAATGACACTCACGACATTACCACTACCAAAAACACTCCCACTTTGTTATGCGCTATGGAAACCTTGGGTAAGAGAATAAATGTATTGCATAATTGGGATTGATAGTCTTTTCTTCACGTGGTTGGACGAGTCATGGTTGATCGGTCCATAAAATAAATAATCATCATATTTGAATGGACAACTAATAACAATGTGACCCCATGTAACACAATCAAAGAATCTCATTATTTTGTGTAAATCTTGATCTTGATGTCAGTTCTAATTTTGAGCTTAACTCTAAGGTTGTACATGCATTAAATATTTTTTTTCCTAGATTCGTGGGGTGGGTGTTTTCCTAGATCTTAAGTGTGAGATAGAAAGGTGAATTAAGGAGGATGGGATATGTTTTAGAAGACACATTATGTTTTGGGAACATTGTTATGCGAGGATAAATTAAACAGGTTGAATGGCATGGGTGGTGAATGAAGTGGTAGTGAAAATTTTATCTCCAACTTTTTAAAGTATGAGGAGACAATCCTATGATGCAACAAAGTCACCATGGTTTTTACGGTATGTGTAAGGTCTCCCACGACACCCACCTAGCACACACACTCTTTGGGAAGATTCGGCGATGGACCTACAAAGAGCACAAGGAAGGAAGCAATTGGTTGGGCGAACAAATTTTTTTTGGTGTGGGAAGGAGCACCTTGCATGAACAATGGTGATGCACAACATCAAGGGGGAAAACACATTATTTTCCTTATAACGATTGACGTACATTTGGATTTTATTTGGAAAATGGTGAGGCGACTTAGGAGCATGCCCAAGAAGTTGACTCATCTTCCCTCGACAACATGGGCATGCCAAAGAGGTTAGATGACCCCATAGACACAGTCGAAAGGAGTCATGAAGATCCACTTGAAGATTGTACAAGGAAAAGGGTACACAACCAAGGATGGGACATGTCAGTCCAAGAGACCTATGGTTGATGGGTGCGTGGGATTTGGATGGGCACTACAGGTCTATGGAAGGATGTGACAAGATGGTTGAGTGTGGGTTCACAAAGGGGGATGACACACCAAAGACACACAATGTTTCACACAAGTGATTCTTGGAGTCCATATAAAAGCAACAACATACGAACAGAGGAGGCATAGAGCATTTTTGGTAAGAGATTTGGAGAGAAATTTTGAGTCAAGTCTACGATAACAAACTGAGGTAGAGTTTCCAAGATGGAAGACAGGTAGTCAAGAGTTGGACGCTTTGGGAGGTTTTGGGGAAGTCTAAAAACACAGGTCTATGGAGGCATGTGTGAGGTAGAACTGAAATCTATGTTAGCTTAGTGAAAGTCTGCAGAAATGAAATGATAGCAAGTATGTGGTTGAGGGCACATTTGAGGTGCACTGCAAGAAGTTGTGAATGTGGTTGTGACATAAAGTCTTGTGGTGAGGAACCTCTTCTTGAGTGTCTTCATGAGTGAGGAAATTCGTTTGACTCTGCCGTGTTATAAATCAAGCTAGTAGTGCTCATTTATAACTATTTTACAATAACAAAGACTTAGTCGAGTGTTAGGCATGGTTTGTGCCACACACACTATTTCTATGTTTGTATTTATTTTTGTTCTACATCTGTTCTCTTGGAATATCATGTTCATGGATGCATGCTTGAATAATATTAAGTGTTAAATTATGTTAACAATTGTCTAAGTAAGCAAGCGTTGAACTAGATTAGGAGTGTGACTCATCGGTAACCTAGAATGAAGTATCAATATGCTATAGGACAAGAGGTGTAGCTTGGGAAAAGTATTCTTGGTGTACCAAGCTTCCAAGTAAGAACTATTACGATGTTGCAAGTGCTCAAGAAGTCAATGATCGGAAGATCCGTTCGGGTGTCCTGTGGGGTTGTGACAGGTGGTATCAAAGAAAACTTGGCTCTTCACCAATTCTTTTGTTAGAAAATTTGTGGGGAAGAGAGAACACTTGTTGGGTGAAGTAGTCTAAGAAAAGGCTTGGTGAAGGGTTTGACGAACTGACCCATCACAAAGGCAACCTGAGCGCAGAATTTGTAGGTTGTCACAGGGTCAAGTTGTGAACAAAATTTGTGACTTGTGAATAGAACTAGGAACTCTCCTTGAACATGCCAAGAACAAAGTTATATGGTTGAACCATGCACTTGGGAAAGGTATTAAAATGAAGGATTTCCACAAAACTTGTTGCAGACTCGAATGAAAATTTGAACGTAGTGACTGTTGGGCACAGACCTTGGTGACGATTAATCAAGGTGGCATGTTTGACCACAGGTAGTTTGTCCTAGTGTTATCCACATATGTATACCAAGTGTGCAGTTTGTGAGGGTGAAAAGAGCACTTGGATGTGTAGATGAATGCGATAATCATTGGAAACTTGGGACAATGCAGAGTGGTTTCACAGAACTATTGAGAAAACAAAGTGACGCGGGTCAAGCAATGAAATCTATGGTGCATGTGGTGAATCTTGTAAGATCAAGATGGACAATGCAACTCAACGATTCAAGAAGCTCCGAGAGGCTTTGGAGAAGATGGAATAATTTGATGCAGATATAAATTGTAAGATCAATAGATTGAAGGCATTGGCGAAGAGGACTGAGACTTTGGCACCATATTTGTTGGGAGAACTCAAGAAGGAGAGAATCAAACATGAAGGAAGCACAACAGTGAAAAATCAGGCCAAATTGATCATGAGGAAACGTAGGTTGATTGAGTGTTACCACTATTCACAAAATCATTTTATGAGGAACTTTCCACTATAAGGAAAGTTGGCTTTGTTGGTTGAAGAGGAGGGTCGATCCACACTAATAGTACAGGGGATAGAAACCTTGGGAGAGGTGGTTTAGTAGCCAAAACCTACAAAATAGATGATAAAAGTCATGGAAAAATTGGTGGAGCACATGCAAGAGTTCAAGCCAATAGGTCAAGGACAATTTTCACAAAGTGAAGCAGTTGATAACCTATGCTTTGTGAACACCATAGTAAGTGGGTTGAAGATGGAAACCTTGGTTCACACCAGGGTAACACAGAATTTTGTGAGTGAATGAGTTGTGAAGTCTCTTCATCGCAAAGCTAAGAGTTGGACATGTAAATGGAAAGTGTTGAAGTCAACAACGATGTCAGTGACATGTATTGTTCGTTCAACTCCATTGAAATTTGGGGAGTGGTTTGGCAACATGGATATATTGGTAGCTACATTGAGAAATCATGACATGATATTAGGCTTGGACTTCCTCAAACTTTCCAAAGTAGCTTCACTCATTCACGAGAGTTTCTTAGTATTATTGGATGAGGCCAGAACACCAAGTACACCCTTGACGATGAAAATAAACCTTCGAAGGACACCTAGTATCTCTATGATCAGGTTGATATAAAGAGTCAGCGAGAGCACCAACGAGCCTTGCAAGATGACACATTAACCATAAGTCATCCACACCGCAACATCTCTGAGTAGTTTGGGAAAATAAGAACAACAAAAGATGGTGAAGAAGACTTCAATGAAGACAAACATGGGGAAGATTGGTTGATTGAGGAACCTACAAAACCATGAACATAAGTGTAAGAGAGAGTTGGAATATTCACTTTCCATGGAGAAGGAGGAACATCACCAAGTGAATAGTCATCAACAACAAATCAAGGATGTTTTGGAAGATCAGATAGTAGAGTTACCCACTGCAGAAACTCTAAGAGTTGAGTCAAGGAAGTGTGTGGAGACACTTTCCCAATGAGATTTGGATATGAACATGGAAGAGGTAGGAGATGAAGACCGACATCCAATAGTGATCGTGAACTTTTGTAAGAAGGCCATTAGGATATACGACTTCCAACTTACTGTAGAATGACTTGAGGAGTTGGGATGCACACTGAAGGAAGTTCATTTGGTCATGTTTTACTTGCATACAAAGCATAAGTTAGACACAATGGATGCCAATAGCCTTGGTGGCGTCTATAGGGTACATTCTTCTTGCTAAAAAAAGAAGACACAGATGTGATTCCAGGAGAAATCAACACTAATTCCGATGCAAGGGGTAGGACCTTGTCTAGAAATGAAGGGATTTAGCTAAGAGATAACAAGTTGAGGCTGTAGTGGATGACTCAACAAGACCTATAGGATTTGGAAAGGATGACGATGAGGAAGACACAATGTTCTGTTGGATTTGGAGACGTGCATTCTCTAGTGAAAAATGTGATAGTTGGACTAATCACCCATCCATTTCATCACTTGAGATGATCCAATGTACATGACACACAAAAAATACAGTTCAAATATCGAAGCCATCATGGGTCAAGATCATCCAACACTTAGGTACACTTATAAGAACTTCTTGAATAGATTTTTCCTTGATGAAAACAGTTGAGGAGACACCATTTGTTGAGTGGTGACAAGATCTGATATAGACATCGTGGAAATAAATGGATGTTTCTAGGGATGGAAACAACCTAGAGTGGGGGAGGATGTAAGGTCTCCCACGACACCCACTGAGCACGTGTGCTCCTTGGGAATATTTGGAGATGAATGAACAAAGAGAACAAGGAATGAAGCAATCGATTGGGATAATAAATATGTTTGGGTGTGGGAAAGAGAACCTTGGGTGCACGATGGTGACATGTGGCACCAAGGGGGCACACACCTTGCTTCCTTAGAATGATTGACAGAGACTTGGGTTGCATTTGGGAAAGGGCAGGGAAACTTGGGAGCACACCCAAGGAATGGACTCATCTTCCCTTGGAAACATGGGCATGCCATAGAGGTTGGATGACCCCATCGACATGCTCACAAGGAGTCACGAYGATCTACATGAAGAGCGCACAAGGCAAAGGGTGTGCAACCAAGGATGGGGTGTTTCAGTTGAAGAGACAAATGATTGATGGGTGCATGRGATTTGGATGGGTGATTCAAGTCCATGGAAGGACATGACGAGTTGGTTGAGTGTGGGTTTGCAAAGGGGTATGACACACCCAAGAGATGAAAATTTTTGCACAAGTGACTCTTGGAATCCATATAAAATCAAGGGGGCACAACCAAATGAGGCATAAAGAATTTTTTTAAGAGATTTGAAGAGAAAGTCTGAGGTAAGTATGCAATAAAAAATTGAGGAAGAGTTGCCAAGATGGAAGAAAAGTAGTCAAGAGTTGGATTCTTTGGAAGGTTTTGGGGAAGTATAAAAATGCAGGTTTGTGGGGGCATGTGTGAGGTAGAACAAAAATCTGTGTTAGCTTGGTGAAATTTTATGGAAATGAAATGACAACAAGTTTTTGGTCGTGGGAACGTCTGAGGTGCATTGCAAGAAGTTGCGAAGATGTTTGCAATAGAGAGTATTATGGTGACGAACATGCTCTTGAGTGTCTTCGTGAGGTGAGGTGAGTCGCTTGACTCTTCCCTATTGTAAACCAATCCGTTAGTGCTCATTTGTAATTGTTTCAAAATAACAAATACTTGGTCGAGTGTTAGGCACAGTTTGCGTCGCCTGCACTATTTCTTTGTTTTTCTTCATTTTTGTTCCGTGGCTATTCTCTTGGAATCTCATGTTCATGGATACATGCTTAAATAATACAAAGTGTTAAATCATGTTAACACTTGTCTAAGTAATCAATAATTTCACTAGAGTAGGAGTGTGACTCATCGGTAGAATAAAATAGAGTATGGGTATGTTCTAGGTGAAGAGGCGTAGTCCGGACGAAGTATTACTGGTGTGCCACGAAACCTAGTAAGAATCATCATGGTGTCGCATGCCCTCAGGAAGTGAATGATCACAAGATCCATTCGGGTGTCTTGTGGGGCCATGACAATATGATAAATTAAAAGGGTCAAACGAGATGGGTGGTGAATGAAGTGGTATTGAAAAGTTTATCTCATAATATTTTAGGAATGACGAGACAATTCTATGCCAAAACAAACTTTCCATAGTTGTGTTGGTTGTGTTTCCAAGGAATTTGAAGGAAGCAAATTTACCATGTGATTTTCATCCATGTACCTAGTTATCCATAGACTATATATTGTTGTATGGACATTTCAAAGGTAAACCAAGTCTGCTTGTAATATTGATAGAATATCTTGGGTAGATGTTTGGTAGTTAGTGTGATAACTTAGTATTGTAGCACTTGATGTTGTTTTTTAATGCTTGTGACGAGGTTAGTGCTAGTGTAATAGTTTCAAGTAGATCATCATAACATTGAATGTTCAACAATGGAGTTTCTTGGTATGTCCTTGATTTGTAGAAAGGGTACTCATGAAATATATAACACAAGATCGTCATATCATTGAATGTTCAACTATGGAGGTGAAATTTATAACAAAATATTCATAGAAATATTACTTGTGACAACCGAGTATAGACTATATTGAAAAAATTTCTTTGTTTCTAGGGTTAGATGCTCATTTTAGTGGAAAGTTAAATTTCAGTTAGATGTTAAATGAACATTTTTTAATGGTTTATTGGATGATGAGGTGTTTGTGCAAAAAAATGTGGGTTATGAAATTGTGTGTCAAGAACATAAGGCTTACAAGTTTAAGAAGACTCATATAGATTTAAGAAAGCACCAAGGGAATAATACGATAGCATACATGAGTAAATTCATAAAATGGATTCATTGGAAGTGAAGAGAGCCAATTCTCTATGTCAAGTCCAGTGGTAAGAATGAATTGTCAATTATGTGCCTATATGTAGATGATTTGAGTGATACTAGAAATAACAGGTTGTCAATGGATTCTTATAGAGTAGCAATGAGAATTGAGTTTGAGAACACGGATTTTAGTCTAGTATATTATTTTCATGGAATCAAACATAGTCAATTGAGTGATGGCATTTTTTTCGTAAGGAAACTATGAATGAAAATTAGTTTTAGTACATTATTTTTATGGCATGAAACTTATTCAATTGAGTGATGACATTTTTTCACAAGGAAACTATGAAATTGATTTTAGTTGATAAGTTCAAAAATGAAAAATTCTATTTTAGCACACCTTTGAGCTCGAGTGAGAAATCACTCAAGGACAATATCGACAACAAATTTGATTCTACAAGTCATATGGGGTGAGTGGGGAGTATTACGTATCACATTTATAGAAGACTTGATATAATGTATGTTGTGAGTTTAATTTCAAGGTTTATGCAAGAAGTGAGATACCTTTCCATGCCTCGAAGAGCACATTGGGGTAGGACAATGGTATGCACACTTTTGGTATTTTGTACACTTCATTTGATGGATTTTGTTTGGTTTGATAGACAATATTTAGGTATGTTCCACTGGTTATAGTAAAATTATTTCAAGTTATGCTTTCAATTTTGGCTCAAGATGGAGTTCACGGAAGAAATCAACAATTTCCATGTATATAGTAGAGGTGAAATACATTGCAACAACTTCAACAATATGCTAAGTAGTTTGATCGAATCAAATATTGGGAGATTTGAATAAGGAACAAAGTATAGCCACTGCAATTTTTTTGACAACAATTCTATGATTGCTTTGACAATTTTTTTGACAACAATTCTATGATTGCTTTGACAAAAGGGTAAAATTTTCATGTTTCTTAAAAGAGATATGAGTCATAAAATTGCTAAGAGATAGTGAGGTCAAATTGAAGTTTTGTAGATCTAGTAATCAACTTGTACACATGTTCACCATGCCACTATCAAAAGAAAAATTTGAAAAATTGTCATAAATATTGTTAATCATCACATTGAACATTAAAGAATATATTTAAGACATAAATTGATCTCAAATTAATGACATCAAGTTAAAAAGGAGAGAAACAAAACATTGATTTACTTCATCTTTTGACTCTAATTAAATTTAGATAATTTAATTGATATGTAATAAAATGTGCATAAAATATACTCAATGTTGTAAGAGTCAATTTTAAGTATTGAAGCAAGTTTCTTAAGTCTATGATTTGTTCTACTAAAATTGGTGACCGCTCTATTTGAATTTATATGGTAATCTTTGGTGTAATCCCTATAATTAACCTTCATGTTGATGAGAGTAGACGTAGAATTGTGCAAAGAAGACCTTCAAACTATGTATCAATTCATGTTGCGATATATCAAAGTAAGTCTCAGATGTCTTACTGATTTCTCTTTTTAATTAAAGTAATATAATTGATAACAAAGGATGTTCTTGTCATAGGGGCTACCATAACTAGATAGGAAAAAAAGTTATTTTTTTTATGTGCCATTTTAATAATATTAGTAAAAAACATAATCAATGTAAATATTAAGGATTGTTTAGTCTCATTTTTCAGGCATTAAGTTAAAGAATGGGCCTGTACAATATAGTGTTTCCTTTAATGTTCTTTAAACCAAAAGGATTGCCAAAAATATCATTAAATTTTTGAAGGGACTAATATTATTTATTATCATAATGTACATTATACATTTCTTTTGCAGTAGGATTATAGGATGATGTGCGTGAAAATTTATGAATACATCAAGGTAAAGAATGGTTATTCTTAGAAGTCTATCATAAAGAATGATCATTTATGGTTATATTTGCATAGCTAGTTATGTATGTTCATTGAAATTTGATTGGCGTTGGATATATTCTTATAGTTTTCAAGAAGTTTAAATATATGGTACATATCTAAGTTTTATTTCTTACATTCGTTTCTTAATTCATTCTTTTTTGTTTTTGATTAAGTTGGAAAGGCGGGTGCTCATGTTTATATATGCAATTCAACTAAGAGAAGGAAGGTGTTCTATAGTCGATGAGTGGAGATGTGTTCTTAATAGATTTTCTATAGTTCCTTTGATGCTAAAACAAATTGGTTAAAGAATATATTGCCATTCACAAACTTTCATATTTTTAACCATGTTAATGTTGGTGGAACCTTTGATTTTGAATCCAATTATAGATGTAAATCACAGTAAAAATGGATCTATGCTAATTATTAACATTTCAATTTCAAATGCCCACAGGGGTGTACACCATCTAGCAAGTGTCGTGTAAATGGAAGGAAATATGTAAAGGAGGTATCAAGTTCGATTCTCACCCCAATTTACCTATGCCCCATGCTTGCAGGATGTGTGGACTATATCAGATGGGAATCGACCCCGTGTCACACGAGTAGGAGAACTGCCCAAGTTACCGATTATGTTGGACACACCAACTACACTGAGAGAGGGGGGGGAATAGTGTAGGGATCTTTTTCCCAAAACTTCCCTCTTACACAAAACTCATTAGTTAGCAATCACCATTAACTCATTACTCATTGTTTTCATTATAACCAGTTCAATGTGAGCACATATCAGCAACACATATCAACAATATACCATCAACAAGTCATCACCACAAGGAACACAAAGAACACAAGATGTATGTACAATTTTCTTTTTATTACGGACTACAATCCTTGGGGTTTATCAGCAACAACTGAATAGAGTATAACTCTACAAGAGCACCAGCTCTATATGCAAGACTCAGCTTGCATTCTCAGCA
>SNQJ01S0001133.1:230138-248269 GCA_010110895.2 Picea sitchensis
AAGATGTATGTACAATTTTCTTTTTATTACGGACTACAATCCTTGGGGTTTATCAGCAACAACTGAATAGAGTATAACTCTACAAGAGCACCAGCTCTATATGCAAGACTCAGCTTACATCCTCAACACCAACTGAGATGAGGCAACAATCCTCCACAGATATCAATCTGTCATAGGTACACGACCTGTCAGTAGTGCAACCCGCGTGTGTACGCGCCCTGGCGCACTATAGCCCGCGTATGTATGCAGCCAAACTATAATGCAACATGCGTATACTTCTGAGAAACTAGGGTTTTTCTTTGCTTCACATACTCAGATCCTCCGCAACCTGCAATCGCATTCTCTTCTGTCTCTCACTGTCCAATCTGACCCACAACCAATCACAACACATCCAAGCTCTCCAATAGCTTATTCATGCTTCTCAACTATACAATATGAATGCTACTCAAACATATGTAAACAACCAGTATACTATAGTCATCATATCAATACTGAATCAAAAGAGTGCTTCTCACTCTATCAGCCAAACACAAACCACATCACAACAACATACCAAGAATTCCTTAAGAATTCACTACAAAACAAATAAATGTATCCATCAAGACAATAATATCACCATACCAGAATCTCTATGGCAGATCTTAGCCCATAGAGTGCAGATTTGGAACCTGCTCTAGTCTTCAACAACCAGTCATCAACTCAAACACAAATCTCCATGATTTTATCTACTGTACACGCCCTGTCCTCATACAACTCGTGTGTGTACGTGCCCTAGCACATTACAACCCGTGTATACATCAGAAACTAGGGTTTCTGAAGCTCCGATATTTTTTCCATAAAGATCTCAGACATTGCCGAAAATTTGATGCGTCCATGAGATCCTCCTCACACTCTCTCTCTCAGAATAGAACTTCAATCATGCTCAAGAGATACACAAAAGATACTCCCAAAATGTACTTTTCATAAGAGACCCTAGCCTCTTATTTATACTCTTCATCTTCTAGATCACTTAACCCACTTCTAGGTCACTTAACCAATTTCTAGGTCACTTAACCTATTTTCCTCATTTTAGGGTTAACCACTTTCCATAAATAGAAAGTTCTCCATTACTTTATCATTTAAATATTCCTCCTCGATTTTGTCACCTTAATTTAATATTTAAATAATCCTTCTTGATTTTGTCACTTCACTTTATGGTTTAAATAATAATTCCTTCTTCTCAAGCACTTTGACTTCTTTGACCTTTTGGGGCTTCAAGACTTCATATGAGGGTCTTTCATGTTCGTAGGGCCATAACTCTCAAATTATGAGGAGTTATGTGACATTCCACATACCACCAGAAATAGCATACCAAGCACTATCCATCTAGGATAGTTTCACTAACAAATTCACTGATATTCATCTCATTATTCCACATATAAGCATGGGTTATCCAACCATGCTTCTAGGATAAATCAACCGAAAAGCGTCTTCCTGTTAGGGTTTTCACCATAAGGGGACCACTTTGGAGTTCATCCATTTGTGCACCTTATCAACCATGATAAGACAATAATCAATCCAACCATGCATCATATATCAAGGCCACCACATCGATCCATCTTCATTATGTATCAATGACAACTCATTGATCCATTCTCATCAAGGACAATACATATTACATCAAGACATTGTTTATCAATCATCAATCAATCACTTGACATGAATCAATGACATAAACCAATCACTTGACATCAATCAATCAAACCATTGACATCAATGAAAACATGATCCAACAGATTCCACTAGTACAAAAAAACATTTCAATTTCAAATCTAAAACTTTTGAATGGGAATGCATGGTGTATATAGCAGGTTTTTGGTTCGAATCCTAAAGAATCCATCCACTGGAACAAGATTCACCTTTGTTATGTGTGGGAGTTTTGGTTTATAGCCTAATAAATAATTTGGACATGACAGGACCGAATAAGAGATGTCGGATATTGGGTTTGGGTGGTGTAGGGTACATGGGTGTCAAGATTTCCAAAGGCTTCTAGTTTCATGAGATGTTCAGAAGATCATATAAGACCATGAATAAACAATCTCTTGATGTCTTGGATGCTAATACATATATTATTAGCAACAATGTCGAAAAGATGTAGGTGGCTTAGTGTGATTGAATGATTTTAGAGAAGACATTGTTTGAATCCCTCTGGTTTGTTATCTATTTGCAATTACTTTAATATCCTTTGTCGTGCGGGAAGTAGCAGAGTATTTGGCTTACGTAGTAGACATTATTCAAATGTTAATATATTTATGTACTTAGGAGTTAGTTAAGATCAAGTTGCTCTAATGTATCTTTCGGTAAAAATGTGTTTCTTTAGTATCCATTTGTATTTTTATAATCCGATGGTCACGATATTTTATAGACATAGATTCATCTGATGGATCATATTTTCCTTGATTTTAATAGCTTCATTGATCCATGAATTAACACTTGTTTGGTCCATGATAGTTATCTAAAGAGGATGGATGGCCATTTTGTAATGATCGATTGTGAGAAACTATCTTTTAATTTTTTTTTTCTTTTACATTAATATATTTCCTCAAGTGGCCATGTTGGCTATGGTTGTGGATTGTTTCCCTCTTCAAGAGTTTTAACCACGCAAAAACATCAATATGTTGATATTCTATCTTGTTGTGTGAGTGGTTACTTAAGATGTTTTTCCTGTGTGGGAATACCCTATTTTATCAAACATGGTATCAAAGATAATTTTAAGACCCACTGCTATTGTTGATTGAGATCTTGAAGTCGTGTTTCCACATTTTTATGTTCTGCTATTTCCATGCATTTTGGGGCTGAGAGGACTATTCCATTGCATCCATATGACGTTTTTGAATTAGAAACACTTTTCATTTCACTTGAAAATATTCTCATTTTCACAAGGCACAACCATTTTAGTGAGATCCAGAGGTATAAATTATGAATACTCACTTTTTAAAAAAAAATTACAGAGTTATTACTTCAGTTTTATTTTTTTTATTTCCGGGTTGCTACTATGTCTATTGTACGCATGCTCTTTTCCATGCACTCTCTGTGATCTCAATAAATCAGAAACACAGTGGGAAGTGTTTTATCTTCTACGTATTCTCTTTACTCTATGTTGTATGTGAGCTCAACAAATAAGAAACAAAGAGAAAAAATGAATTTTCCATGTAAGCTAACTGAGATCTAAGACCATTATTGTCGAGATTCATAAATTTTTTCCTGGAATTTTGCTTGTTTTTTTAGTCAGTGCACAAAACAAGGCTTTTTGGGTAATCATGCACTTTGAGGCATAGCTCCAACAACAAAAACTACCACCCCATCCTCCTTCATTAAAATTGATATGTGTTTTACAGTAGCCCACTTGGTTGAAAGTTTCTTAATTTAATAAGAGATCTTGAGTTCAAGTTTCTTTTTGATTATCTCAAAACTTTATTATGCATTTCACTTAAATTATAAAAGTGAATGACTATAACGTAACTTTAATAGTTTCTTTTTAAGTTATTTTTTTGTATGCAACTTTCATTTATAAAGTAACTTCATTGTAAAAGTGATTCTCACTTATTCTATAAAAGTGGGTCACTTCATCAATAACGTATTTGAAAAAGTGAGCTTATACACAAAGTTAAATAAAGGGGGGGGGGGCATCACTAGGTGGACCAACTTCTACTTGTCATGTGGCTTTGTGGTTATTATTTATGCATTTTTTTTTTATAAAAAGGGCATAACTTTCACATACAAATTTCATTTTTAGTCCTTTTTTTTTTTTTTTAAATAGCATATTGTTTCGAGAACTTTCCATCCAAATAGTCAATTTCATCTTTTGAATTAATATTATCTTCATATTATAATATGGCATCTCCAAGTGATTGTTTTCCTACTAGTACCAACTACTTCTCATGGAAATATCATATAGAAGATGTGCTAAGACATAAAAAAATTGTCTGGATTACCTTGGGAACCAAATAAGACCCCTTTGGTGCTGAAAAGAAATCCAAATGGGATAATAAGAATGATGAAGAGTGTGGAATAATATAAATCTCTATGTTTGCTAATTTATGGTTTCACCTTCAAGGAATTGATGACCTAGATAAAGCTTGGGAAAAACATGAAGTTGTGTTTGGTAAACACAATGTGATTCGAGCCCACCAGATAGAAAATCAACTAATGATTTTAATTCCTAATGATTTTCNTGCTAATTTATGGTTTCACCTTCAAGGAATTGATGACCTAGATAAAGCTTGGGAAAAACATGAAGTTGTGTTTGGTAAACACAATGTGATTCGAGCCCACCAGATAGAAAATCAACTAATGATTTTAATTCCTAATGATTTTCCTTACATTAAAGTTTATTTATCTAAGTTCAAAAGACTTAGAATTTTTCTTAAAGATTCTAAAATAGATCATAAGGTAGATCATTGCATATATGTTATTATTGCTAAGGTTAGTAGTGCATATTATGTCCTTCTAACTACCTTTTATGCCACCAAAGAAGCTCTAGGGAGTGCTTACCAAGCTCCCACTCTTGAGTCTTTTTGTGTTTCTCTTATTAGAAATAAACATAAGATTTTGTAACTTGGAGTGATGAACATCATAGGTATATCTAACAAAGCCTTAGTGGCCCAATGTCACATACCCATAAAAAAAATATCAAAACCATGATATTTTGTTTTTAGCTTAAATAAAAAAGCATTACACAATTTATTAATTCATAATAGTAAGACATCTCTTACCTTTGAACAAAATTCCTTATATAAGGGTATTAACTCACATGGCCTACCTTATAAGTTTCATGTTGTAAGTTCGATTCTATGCGAATTATCTTATCGTAGGTTTTAAAATCCAGGCTACAATTTTCATGTATGGATTTTCTTAAAGTAAAAACCTTGGTGGTCGACCTAGGGGGGATCCTTGCCACGACCTTGCCTAATTAACCTAAGTTGGTGAAATCCTAACAATTCGAATGCTATTATTGCAAGTGGAAATGTGACCATTCATACTTGGTAGCTTGATCATAATGATTAATCCAATACTTTTATTGTCTTTACACTTGTCGGTCAACGTTAATCATATTTGGCGGTTAAACATGGCTTAATCATATTTTGTGAATAATTTCAAGGTGGTTGGAAGTTAATAGGTTTGTTTTGAAAGTACCCTACATTTGTAAATGACGTNACTTTTATTGTCTTTACACTTGTCGGTCAACGTTAATCATATTTGGCGGTTAAACATGGCTTAATCATATTTTGTGAATAATTTCAAGGTGGTTGGAAGTTAATAGGTTTGTTTTGAAAGTACCCTACATTTGTAAATGACGTCTGTCTGCAACCGTCCATGGTGATCCTTCCATGAGCCTAGTATAAATTCTTGAAACAAGATTCTGGAGGGTAAGTCCCTACCACTATGCATGATTTTCGATCTTTCATGCCATTGTTTAGCAACCTTTCGAGAAAAGACTGGTTTCCTTTCTGGTTCTTCTAGATGGAACCATATCTTTCATTTTCTCAATCCTCTAGTTTTATTCACCAGGTGCATGGGGTTCTTATATCACCTATGTTTAACTATATGTTACGTTGTTATTCCTTTCACATCAATATGCTTGTTGTTGTAACAAACTGACATGACCCTGTTTATATACTATTATCAATACATTTATATTTTTCGAGAGTTGTGGATTCATGAAAATACTAAAGTCTTGCACGCATTTCCATTCCTCTGTATGTCATAAAACTAACCTAGTTTTTTGGTTTGGAAAACAAGGCTGAGAACTCTGGTAAGGTTTTGTGCTTCTGATTCTTATTTTAATCATTGTGTTTCTCTTTCTATTTCACTATCATGATAGACTCATTTGGATACTTGAATAATGATGGTACCTTGTGTTCTTTTCGAGGGTACCCATCAGGTTTACAACCATGTCTCTAGTCGATTGAGGTGTATATAGCAGGTTTGTGGTTCGAATCCTAAAGAATCCACCAACTAAAAAAAGCTTCACCTTTGTTATGTGTAGGTGTTTCGGTTTATAGCCTAATAAATAATTTGGACATGACATGACCGAATAAGAGATGTCAGATATTGGGTTTGGGAGGTGTAGGGTACATGGGTGTCAAGATTTTGAAAGGCTTCTAGTTTCATGAGATGTTCAGAAGATCATCTAAGAGCATGAATAAACAATCTCTTGATTTCCTTAATGCTAATACATATATTATTAGCAACGACGTCGAAAAGATGTAGGTGGCTTAGTGTGATTCAATGATTTTAGAGAAGACATTGTTTGAATCCCTCTGGTTTGTTATCTATTTGCAATTAATTTAATATCCTTTGTCGTGCGGGAAATAGCAGAGTATTTGGCTTACGTAGTAGACATCATTAAAATGTTAATATATTTATACACTTAGGATTTAGTTAAGATCAACCTTTCGGTAAAATGTGTTTCTTTAGTATCCATTTGTATTTATGTAATCCGATGGTCACGATATGTTATAGACATAGAGTAATCTGATGGCTCATATTTTCCTCGACTTTAATAGCTACATTGATCCATGAATTAACACTTGATTGGTCCATGATATCTATCTAAAGAGGATGGATGGCCATTTTGTAATGATCATTTGTGAGAAGCTATCTTGTAAAATATTTTTCTTTTATATTAATATATTTCCTCAAGTGGCCATGTTGGATGTGGTAGTGGATTGTTTCCCTCTTCAAGAGTTTTAACCATGTAAAAACATCAATATGTTGATATTCTATATTGTTGTGTGAGTGCTTACTTAAGATGTTTTTCTTGTGTGGGAATACACTATTTTATCAAACATGGTATCAAAGATAATTTGAAGACCCTCTCCTATTGTTGATTGAGATCTTGAAGTCGTGTTGTCACATGTTTATGTTCTGCTATTTCCATGCATTTTTGGGCTGAGAGGACTATTCCATTGCATGCATATGACTTTTTTGAATTAGAAACACTTTGCATTTCACTTGGAAATATTCTCATTTTCACAAGACACAACCATTTTAGTGAGATCCAGAGGTATGAATTATGAATACTCCCTTTTAAAAAAAATTATAGAGTTATTATTTCGGTTTTCTTTTTTTATTTCTAGGTTGCTACTATGTCTATTGTACGTATGCTCTTTGTCATGCACTCTCTGCGATCTCAATAAATCAGAAACAGTGTGGGAAGTGTTTTATCTTCTACGTATTCTCTTTACTCTATGTTGTATGTGAGCTTAACAAATCAGAAACAAAGAGAAAAATTGCATCTTCTAGGTAAGCTAATTGAGATCTAACCCCATTATTGTTGAGATTCATAAAAAAAAATCCTGGAATTTTGCTTGTTTTTTTAGTTAGCACACAAAAACAAGGCTTTTTGGGTAATCATGGACTTTGAGGCATAGCTCCAACAACAAAAACCACCACCCCATCCTCCTTCATTAAAATTGTTATGTGTTTTACAATAGCTCACTTGGTTGAAAGTTTCTTAAATTAATAAGAGATCTTGATTTCAAGTTTCTTTTCGATTATCTCAAAACTTTATTATGCATTTCACTTAAGTTGTAAAAGTGAATCACTATAAAGTAACTTTAATAGTTTCTTTTTAAGTTATTTTTTTGTATGTAACTTTAATTTATAAAGTAACTTCATTGTAAAAGTGATTCTCACTTATTCTATAAAAGTGGGTCACTTCATCAGTAACTTATTTGAAAAAGTGAGCTTATACACAAAGTTAAATAAGGAGGGGCATCAGCAGGTGGACCAACTTCTACTTGTCATGTGGCTTTGTGGTTATCATTTATGCATTTTTTTATAAAAGGGCATAACATAGAAAGTTCACATTTAGTCCTGCTTTTTTTTTAAATAGCATATTGTTTCGTGAACTTTCGATCCAAATAGTCAATTTCAGATTTTGAATTCATATTATCTTCATATTATAATATGGCACATCCAAGTGATTTCTTTCCTACTAGTACCAACTACTTCTCATGCAAATCTCATATATAAGATGTGCTAAGACGTAAAAAATTGTTTGGATTACCTTGGGAACCGAACAAGACCCCTTTGGTGCTGAAAAGAAATCCAAATGGGATAATAAGAATGATGAAGAGTGTGGAATAATATAAATCTCTATCTCTGTTAATTTATGGTTTCACCTTCAAGGAATTGATGACCTAGATAAAGCTTGGGAAAAACATGAAGTTGTGTTTGGTAAACACAATGTGATTTGAGCCCACCAGATAGAAAATCAACTAATGAATTTAATTCCCAATGATTTTCCTTGCATTGAAGTTTATTTATCTAAGTTCAAAAGACTTAGAATTTTTCTTAAATATTCTAAAATAGATTATAAGGTAGATCATTGCATATATGTTATAATTGCTAAGGTTAGTAGTGCATATTATGTCTTTCTAACTACCTTTTATGCCACCAAAGAAGCTCTAGGGAGTGCTTACCAAGCTCCCACTCTTGAGTCTTTTTGCGATTCTCTTATTAGAAAGAAAGATAAGATTTTGTAACTTGGAGTGATGAACACTGTAGGTATATCTAACAAAGCCTTAGTGGCCCAATGTCACATACCCTTAAAAAAAATTCAATACCATGATATTTTATTTTTAGCTTAAATAAAAAAGCATTACTAAATTTATGAATTCATAATAGTAAGGAATCTCTTACCTTTGAAAAAATTTCCTTATATAAGGGTATTAACTCACATGGACTACCTTATAGGTTTCATCTTGTAAGCTCGAATCTATGCTAAATATCTTATCGTAGGTTTTAAAATCCTAGGCTACAATTTTCATGTATGGATTTTCTTAAAGTAAAAACCTTGTTGGTCGACCTGGGGGGATCCTTTCCACGACCTTGCCTAATTAACCTAAGTTGGTGAAATCCTAACAATTCGAATGCTATTCTTGTGAGTGGAAATGTGACCATTCATACTTGGTAGCTTGATCATAATGATTCATCCAATACTTTTATTGTCTTTACATGTGTCAGTCAACGTTAATCATTTTTAGCAGTTAAACATGTCTTAATCATGTTTTGCGTATAATTGCAAGGTGGTTGGAAGTTAATAGGTTTGCTTTGAAAGTACCCTACATTCGTAAATGATGTATGTCTGCAACTGTCCATGGTGGTCCTTCCATGCGCCAAGTATAAAATATTGAAACAAGAGTCTGGAGGGTAAGTCCCTACCACTCTACGTGATTTTCGATCTTTCATGCCATTGTTTAGCAACCTTTCGTGGGAATATTGTTTTCCTTTTTGGTTCTTCTAGATGGCACCATAGCTTTTATTTTCTCAATCCTCTAGTTTTATTCACTAGGTGCATGGGGTTCTTATATCGTCTGTGTTTAACTATATGTTACATTGTTATTCCTTTCACATCGGTATGCTTATCATTGTAACAACCCGACATGACCTTGTTTATATACTATTATCAATATCATTTATATTTTTCCAGAGTTGTGGATTCATGAAAATCCTAAAGTCTTGCGTGCATTTCCATTCCTCTGTATGTCATAAATCTAACCTGGGTTTTCGGTTTGGAAAACAAGGCTGAGAACTATGGTAAGGTTTTGTGCTTTTGGTTCTTATTTTAATCATTGAGTTTCTCTTTGTATTTCACTATAATGATAGGCTTATTTGGAAACTTGACTAATGATGGTAACTTGTGTTCTTTTCAAGGGTACCCATCAGGTTTACAACCATGTCTCTGGTCGATCGAGGTGTTCTTCTATGAATGTAGGGTACTTAAAAAAAAATGTTTTGTAACAGGTAACCTCCAAAATGGTTGCATGAGAAGAACACTTGAGATATTATACCACAAGTAATGGAGTTGTGACAACATGTAAATCATGATCATGCGAAGAAGCTGTATGGATCCAAAAGAAAGCTTTGGTTAGATGCAGTACTACAAAGAGACTCTATACTTTGGATGAGAACATAAAGTACAATTTCATAGCTCAGACCATCTCTCTATGATAAACTGTTCACAACCCAAATAACTATATAAATTAAAAAAAAAAAAACATGACTGTGTTATTTAAATCAATGATTATCTAATCGAAAAATAGGTGTGATGGTTGTGAAGAGGTGTGTTGAAGATTTTTAAGACTTATAAGTATAACCGAGATGTGAATGAGATTTGTGATTGCAGTAGACAAATTGAAGATCAAAATATAGAAAGATACAACGCAACAACTATGATGTCCAATGATTGATATAGAAGACTTATTGGCCTGCAGAAGATACATTGAATATTAGATTACAAAAGTAGAGAGAGGAGAAGTCAGTATATGATACAAAAGTTTTCCGGATTCATAAACTAAGGGAGGCAGGGAGGTGCAAGGGAAGGTTGAATCTTGCGGGGGAGTAGGTTCTTCCTTATCAGTTGTAGATGACTAAACAGGGAGTTGAACCCTCCTACCAGTTGGAGCTGGTGAATAGGGTTGTGGATGCATCATGATCAATGGGTGCCTATCTAAGAGGAAGAACATCTTCTTTCTATGTAACTTGTAAACCAAAATTTTGCATTTAATAGAAAAGTGTTTGTGGTTTTCCCAATTGGGTTCCACAATAAAACATTGTGTTAAAATATTGATTGCATTAAAAGAAAAATTGAAAAAATTATTGTGTCTTTGATTCACCGCCCCCCACCCCAGTGAAAGGATCTAGTCCTTTAATTGGTATCACAGAAGGTCTCTTCACTAAAGGTTTAAATCACTTGAAGAGAAATATACATCGGAATTGATCAACAATTGAAGATATCATTAAAATTCCCCCTATTTGATGGTGAAGACTATTTTTTCTGGAGTGTTAGAATGAATATCTATATGATGTCCATTGGATTGGAAGTATGGACATTAGTTGAAAAAGGATATGATGTTCCAAAAGTCACTCCCACATAAGTAGAAGACAAGAAGATATTTTGGGAACATGCAAAGGATTTAAACACACTACAAGCTGGACTAAGTAAGAAGATCCTTGCTAAAGTACTAAAATGTGAAACTGCAAAATAGCTTTGGGATAAATTGGAAACTATATATGTAGAATATTCCAAGTTAAAGAGGGCCAAACTTCATACTTTCAAAGTACAATATGAAGGTCTAAAAATGAAGGATGAAGAAAATATCTCATAGTACTTCGATAAGAAGGGAAAACCCAACTATAAGAAAAAGTTTTACAAAGGGAAAACAATTTTTTAATCAAAAGAAGAAAACAACAGTTCATAAGAGTCTAGTGACAATGATGATGATGAAGTCATTTTTCTAGGTATTGAAGAGCCTAATGAGATAGAAGAAATTGAGCATGAGGAAGAGTGAGAACATCAAGCATAAGTTAATATGGAAGAATAACTTATCAGTGCCTTGGATGAATTAAGAATAGACAAAACAAGATATAGACATATGAAAAGTTTTGTAGTTGAAAAAATGGAAAACATGAACATAAAGAAAAAGAGATGGAGAAACTCATGAGCAATCTGAAAAACCAAATCCTAGAAGCAAATAGGATGGAAGAAAGTCTGGAAAAGTCTCTTAAAGAGAAACAAATAACCTGTGAAAGAATGGAGGAAGAATTAGTTCACCTAAAAAAATAACTTGCTGCAAAACTTATTCAAACAAGATATGAAAGTAGCTCTAAAATCTTAGATAAAATTATTACCACACAAAGGGATTCAGGTAACAAAAATGGAGTAGGTTACTCTCAAAGTTAACTCAAAATCTTATGCAGTTGCTCTCCTTAGTACATTCAAGAAGAAAGATGAAGAAAAGACAAGTAATGATCACAACTCCATAGGACTACTTCCACCCATAAAGAAGGAATATAAGACAACACCAAAGAAGGTTGAGCAAAACAGGTATCATCACAATTTCTTTGGTTATTTCTTTGCATGCTCTAATTTCAGACACAAAGCTATGAATTGCAAAGAACATGGAAGGAAAAACTTGAGGGTTAAGAACTATAACCTTAAATATAACCAAATAGTAAATCAAGTTAAAAGTATAAATTATAACTCCTTTGCACCTCTACAAGAAGGGAACCTAGAATGCTTCAGATGTCATAATTATGGACATAAATAAAGTAGCCCCAGATTAATGGAAGTCTCAAAAAAACCAAAGTTCATTAGAAAGAAAAAGAAGCTTTGGAAAGAGAAAACATTAAAAGAGGAATGTCTCATTGACTTGAAAGCCCAAGATAAAGAATATCTCTGGTATGTTGACAATGGGTGCTCAAAACACATGACAGGAAACAAGGACAAGTTTTTGAACTTAAAGAAACAAAAGGGTAAAGTTACATTTGGTGACAATGCTTTAGGTAACATACTTGGGAAAGGAACTATGAGTTTGGGAAAAGACAAATCCAAGGATGTGTTGCTTGTTGAAAAACTGAAACCTAGCTTATTAAGTGTCAGCCAAACCTGTGATCACAGACACATTTGCATCTTTGATTCCTAGAAATTTGAGATTAAGAGAGAGGACTCATGAAAATTGGTTGTTACTGCTCCTAGAACTCCCGAGAATATATATATATATATATACTAAATACAAAATTGAATGAGGAGTGTCATATAAATTTAGTAGATGAAATTTGGCTATGGCATAGAAGGTCGGGGCACATTAACTTTGACAATTTAGTGAAAGTCAACAATCTTGGGGCAGTAAGAAACTTGCCAAAGATCACAAAGCCCTCAAATCCTATGTGTAGACATTGTCAACTAGGGAAGCAAACTAGAATAAGGTTCAAAACAAAAGAATAATCAACCTCAAAACATTTAGAGCTTGTTCACACCAACCTTTGTGGACCTACAAGGAACAAGAGTTTGCAAGGAGATTCCTACTTTATGTTGTTGATTGATGATTTTACTAGAATGGGTTGGGTATGTTTTCTCAAAGAAAATTAAGAAGAATTTAACAAATTCAAAGCTTTTAAGACCCTTGTTGAAAATGAAAGAGAGACAAAAATCAAATGTCTTAGATCAGACAATGGTGGTTAGTTCATGTCAACAGAGTTTGACCTCTTATGTGAAACTCATGGAATTAAGAGACAATTCTTTGCTACCAGAACACCTCAACAAAATGGGATTGTTGAGAGAAGGAATAGAACAATACATGAGGCTGCAAGGACTATGCTCAATGAAGAAAGATTATCTGATGGATATTGCAGGGAAGCTATAAGAACAACAATATACATATTAAACAGAGGTTAGCTAAGGATTAATAGTGATAAGAATCCTTATGAACTATGGTTTGGGAGGGATCCTTTGGTAAAATACTTCAAGGTCTTTGGAAGTAAGTGTTACATCAAAAGGCTTGATGATAATCTCGAAAAATATTATGCTAGATCTGATGAAGGTACCTTTCTTGGATATGCTTCTACCAAGAAAGCATACAGATGCTACAATCTTAGATTACATAAAATTGTTGAGAGTGCAGATGTCAAGGTGGATGATTTAAAAACAATACTGATCAAACATCAAGAGACTATACTTGACAATGAAGATGAAGATGATGATTAGTCAGTTGGTACACAAGAAGAATAAGTAGAAGAGAATAAAGAAGAGAAGGAAGAGGATGATATGGATACTAGTTAAGACGAGGAATATATTCGAGAAGAAGAGATAAGAGAAGAATCCCCAATAAGAGACACAAATACACCCTCAAGAATGACTCAAAAGAATCATCCTAAAGAACTGATTTTTGAAAATAAAAGCGATGGAGTGCAGACGAGAAGACAACTATTGTATCAGACAGAAATATCACTTTTGTCACATATTGAGCCCAACTCAATCAAAGAGGCATACAAATATGAGAATTATATCAATGATATGAATGAAGAATTGGACCAAATTGAAAAAAATCAAACTTGGGAACTAGTTCCAAGACCAAAGAATAAGAATGTCATTGGAACTAAATGGGTGTATAAAAACAAAGTGGATGAGAATGGGCAGGTAATCAGGAACAAAGATAGATTGGTATGTAAAGGGTATCCTCAGGTTGAAGGGGTAGACATTGAAGAAACCTTTGCACCTATGGCCATATTAGAGGAAATTAGGATGTTCTTAGCCTTTTCCAGCTACAAAAAATTTAAAGTATACCAGATGGATGTCAAGTCATCATTTCTCAATGGAAACTTAGAAGAGGAAGTCTATGTTGAGCAACCAGAAGGATTTCAATTAACTAACAAAGGAGACTATGTATGTAAACTAAAGAAATCACTCTACAGGCTAAAACAAGCACCTAACGCATGGTATGCAAGGATAGATTCTTATTTACAAGTACAAGGCCTCAAAAGAGGATCAACAAACAACAACCTTTATTGTAAAATTGTTGGTGATAACATGATTATTATGGAAGTATATGTTGATGATATTATATTTGGGAGTGATGATGAAAAAATTAGTAAGGACTTTGCTAGGAGAATGCAACAAGAATTTTAAATGTCCTTTCTTGGTGAACTGAATTTATTTCTAGGATTACAAATAGTATAGTCCAAAAGAGGATTGTTTTTCCTTCAGTCCAAGTATGTCAAATATATGCTTAAGAAATTCCAGTTAGAGGATTGCAAGCCTGTTAGTAAACCTATGACAGTTGTATGCAAACTAAGCAAGGAAGACGAGTCCAAAGCTGTAGATCCAAAACACTACAGATCAATGATTGGTAGTTTACTATATGTAACAAATTCCAAACCTTATGTAAAGCAAGTTGTTGGGATGGTGGCTAGATTCCAAGCAGCACTAAAAGAGATTCATGTTCAAGCTGTGAAAATAATCTTTAGGTATTTGAAAGGAACCATAGATGTTGGTTTGTGGTACCCTAGCAAGGATTCATTCACTTTAAAGGCCTATTTAGACACAGATTAGGAAGGTTGTCTAGATGACAGAAAAAGTACAAGTGTATGATCATTCTTCTTGGGAGATGTAACAACCCTGGTTAAATAGTTGCATAGGGTTTATTAAGTATAATTAATTAGATAATTATCTGTCATAATATGTTTTAGTTAAACAATGATTAATTATTAATAATATTAATTAATTAATTGTTTATAATTGTTGATTGATTGATTAATTAATTAATTGATTACTTAACACATTCAATGATTAGGGTAATAAATTAAATGGCTTAATAACTTTAATTTTTTATAAGACTTTACGTATGTAGGGGTGGGGGGAGAAGCATTAAGTGGAATGATAAAGTAATAAAAGTCAGGATAAGGTAATAAAAGAATGGGATAAAAGGTAATTAATGGAGGATAGAAATTCGGTGAATGGGGGGAGATATAACTAGGAAGAGGCCTTTGGGAAGAGGCTTATGAAAATTTTGGGAGGAATCATTATTTGGGGAGGAGATACGATTATGAAAATTTGGGGGAAGGAACATTATTGGGAGGAGGTCTGTATTTCTGTGGCATATTTTCTGGTTTTTGGAGTTTGGTTCTGGAGTTTTGGTTAATCATTGCAGGAGGCACTGGGTTGCTGGGGGTTTTGGGCTCGGGGGCCAGGATTCCTTACGGTATCCTGGAGCTAGGGAGCCGGACATGCTACTCCTAGCTAGCAGGGAGGAAAACTCGGTTTTGGGCACAATTTCAGCTTAGGCTTGGACAAACAGAGTTGGGAAAAAAATCACTTGACATGTATTTTTCTTCGTTATTATGGCATGTTCATGATCGTATGATGTTCAATATGTTATTTATGCTATATATATTATTCAATATATTATTTATATCATGCTGCCCATTTTGAATTTTGCTGAGTCATAAACTATAAATTGTTATTTTGCTGATGATATTTTGCTAAACAAATTATAATAGAAATGTTATATTTAATTATTTAACAAATTCTAGGATATGTTAGACAAAACCTTACACATGGTATCAGAGCCTGGTTTCAAAAACTGAAACCTGGGGTTGACCACCCACATAACTGTACAATCTGTTCTCCCAGACCCCTAAGCTACAACCTAATTTACAACCCATAAAACCTATGAATACTACCCAGAAGAAACCTAAGCACTATTACCCATATTTAATGCCTGAGCTTCAACTTCCTCCTCCTCAATCATCTTAGAAGGATTGTGCATAATAGGCCTGAACTTATATCCCGTGAAAATGTAAAATGTGAGAGTTGCACATTCTTTGGTCAAATCAATATTCCACATATACCTAAACAATATTCATGTCATCATAGAAAAAAAACAAAAAACAAAAACAAATAATCGAGTAAAGTAGACATAACATATCACCACAATATAATAGTGCCTAAACAAGGTTAGCTTTATTAAAACTGATACTACCTTACCATCTGTCTGAGTTTATTCTTTCAAATACTTGATTGACCAAGAATTAGGAAAAAGAACGACACCACAACAAACGATATCAATAAGAAGAAACCACTGCTTCCATTCAAACCAGTCTTTTGCAGATGATCCAGACATGCCGAGCATGGCTGCAATAATTTTAGCAACAACTTGTAGGGGGATGACAAGCATAAAAAAACTCTTGTCCTTTTCTTGAAGATAAGGCTTCAATAAGGACCAACATGTTCCAATCAGGACAATTAGAGTAAAAAGCATAATACCTCGGAAGAAATTGAAAATATAAAAAGCAACATCCCAACCATGTACAATCCCAGTTCTTTTGATAAAAGAACTATCCTTTGCCTCACATATCAAAATCATAGCCTTTAAGAAAAACAATGCACACATTAATACATGGATCATGTGGGTAGAAACCCTATTATTCATACTTACGTATGACCAAACCCCAACCAAAGTTGGATAAATCACAAAAAAAAAAATGAAAATACAATCTTGGCAACATTTTTGACCTGCAGGCAAATAATTTCTACTATTGTATTCCCCCTCTAAATTGTACATTACAACCTTCATAGTCATGGAAAGATAAAGGTCAGATATACAATTCAAAAATATCAAAATGTACTAGTTGGAATTTGAGGGGCGAAATGTAAAATGTCAAAATTAATAAAAGAAAATTCAAAAACTTTACAAGTCTGTATGTAATATACACAAGCAACTGATTGTAAATAAAGACGAGTATTAGAGTTACCTCCGAGGTCTAAAATTGAACTAGTATAGAGTTCACAAACCAAGAAGCCTAGACAAAAATATAATGAAGTAAGTGGCAGCGTATGTATAGAGCGACACTTTCTTCAGTAAGCCCCTAGATGTTGGGTTTTATACCATTGGCGACACCTTCTAATACTGTCAAGAATACACTTAAGCCTGCATGAACATGGTCAATTTATTTGTTAACGGTTAGCTTATAGGAGGCCTCTGTTACATACATCTCTAAATAGCCTGTTTTAGTGAAGCCAAATTCATGAAAAATGATTATAGGGCAGGAGTCTAAGCGGATCCGAGAGTACCAAATTTCTCCGAGGGAAGAGGGAATGATGCATCCTAATAATAGAATAAACAAGAAAGTTTGCAAGTATTCCATTCATAAAATACCCTTAAACTCGCCGATTTGGCCCTGTTTTCTTCATGAAAATTTGACCCTGTATTTTGAGCCTTTGAATGGCGAATTGTTGGGCGATTTCACAAGTTATAGCCCAGTGCACCAAGTGCCAAATCAGAGGGTGGAGCCATGAGAAAACCTACAGGTTCAAATGTGCACCACACGCAAAGCCAACACCCAAGTCCAACGCTCAGTAGCCAAGGACGAGCCCATGAGGTTGCACCACTGTTCTCTATGCCAGCGCAAATCAGCGCCACCGCCATGCAAAAAGCCACGACTAGACCAACACAACGAAGATATATTCCTCTCTATCTTCTGTTGTTATGTCTTTTGCTGTGCGTACCACTGTATCGTTTGCGCGCTCCGAGCATTGAAGTCCGAAGCAGTTCGATTCGATGGTGAATCCTCCAAAACCATGGAAGATCGAGTACACCAAGTCTTCAAGATCGACATGAAAAACATGCAAAAGACCATTGAAAAAGAGAGTGTTCATAACACCAAGCGTCGAGAAGGGAACCCACAAGGGATGCCCATTTTGAACCAACGCGTAAGCACCAGTGCCAAGAGCAGAGGGAGAGAGCAGAGTGGAGAGGAGGCAGTGAGGGAGCGTTAGGGTTGAGGAGTTTAGGGCTTGTTAGGAG
>SNQJ01S0001133.1:272222-283504 GCA_010110895.2 Picea sitchensis
GAAGTAACCGAAGGGTATCATTGAATGGAAGTTCTCTTTTACCTACCTTCAATATTCTGCACCGAACGATCAACACACTGAACACGTCTCTCAACCCAAACAGCTATACAACTTTAATTATTTATATTAATTAAAAAAACTTTAATTATTTATATTAATTAAAAAAACTTTAATTATTTATATTATTCACTATTAAAAAGTTACGTTTAAATTTATTAATAATTAATTTGTTTTTAATTAGCTCCGCATTTAGGGTTAGGGTTACATACAGCCTACTTGGTTATCTTATTGAGTGTCTTGTATATACATTATTTATGATTAAGATCAGCTAGCTTTCTAATTGATGATTAGTCCTGATGATCAATCCCTATTTGGATTCAAAATGTTGATAACAAAATGACACCAACTGTAAATTCTCCAGCAAATGATTTTAAAACTATACAATTATGAATTTACTTTTAAGTGTTTAAATTATTTTTAGGATATTTAGTTGTAAAAGGAAGCAGAGGTGTTAGATATACTTCCTACACTAACTTAACTTATAAGGTGTTAGATACATTTCCTACACTAACTTATAAGAGAAAAAAAAACTCACATTATGTATTATTTAGCCATAAGAAAAAAAAAAAAACTGGAAGAAAAAACTCACATTCTGTATTATTTAGCAATAAAAATGGTTAAAATACAGAATTCTTCTCAGTTCTCAAAACTCAAAACAAAAGTGTCTATTCTATCAACAAAAGTGTTTAGAGTTCGTGTCAGTTCTCGAAACAAAAATGTCTGTGCTCTCAACAAAAGTATTAAGCAGTAGCATAATTCTGGAGAAATGCATAATAATAAGATAAAACTCACACTCTATGAAACATAAATAAAACTGTGAAACATAAATAAAACCATAAGTATGAGGTATAAATAAAACCATAAACTATTTATGGTTTATCCACGTCTACTCGCTGGAAACAAGCATCAGCTTATTCCCTGCCGCTGCTCTCTGTCATTGCTCTGCTCCACTGCAGAACTGAATTCTCTGCTCCAATACAGCACTGTAATATTCTGCCTCATTACAGCACTGTAATATTCTCTGCCTCACTACAGCGTAGCACTGCTAGGTGCAATATTCTCTACTCCACCATCCACTGTAGCGTAGCACTGCTGGGTGTATGAGACACCTGTGCCAACAAGGTAAGCCTGTACTCTTATAAAAACCACTAAACACTGGACAATCATAGCTCTGCGACTGTAGATGTTCAAATCCCTATCAGGCAATGAGCACGAAGAAATCACTGAATCATAGCTCTGTTTCTGGTACGTGTTCCTGGTTGAAGCTTGTTTTCTGTGGATTTCATTTTTCTTTCATGCTCATGCGAAACCCTTAATTTCCACATACTCGTACTTCCCTTAATGTTAAAACAGCTAGTAAGAACGGCCGTTTAATGTAGGCGGAAATTTCAGGAAGAAAAGCAAGAAACGAAGCTGGAGATCTAAGAAGCAATAATTAAGAATACGTGTCGTGCTAAAATACTTCTGAAGTAAATTGGAAGGACCGAAACGTAAAATTCCCCATACGATTTATCAGCGTAATGACCAAAAATAACAGTCGTAGTTCATTTCCTGGAAAACCCGAAAACACATAGTCAAGATCAATCGCGTATAAGAGCCAAGATAGAGGTTTTCTATTTTGCTCCTGCTTAGACTTTCTGCCACGTTAAAAGTCCGTTTAGCTGCCGTCTGTCTATTTCCCGGGGGGTTTTCTTTGTTATGAAATCAGAAAACAGATTAGTGCTTTCAAAACACCACCAATTTTAGAAAATTCCTCTCCAAATCCAGCACCAAATGGCACGGCTGATTTTACTGACATCCAAGTGATGACCGCACAGTCACGATTGCAAACGAGCGCGTTTTACTGCTAAAAACACTCTTTCGAGACATGGACTTCCAAGTTCTTAGTACCCGATTGACATCTCCACATGCATGTACTGCAGAAGAATATAAATGAGGAGCCAAAGCTCGTATTAAACGTACCGTTCCTTTCCTGTTTAGAGTTTCTGTCCACCTGGCTATTTCAGAGACAGTTTCTTACGAAATCTAACAAGGTTTTTCTGAGATCGAAGGGACAGCGTACGCTCACGATTGCAAATGGGTGCGCATTTCACGGAAAACACACTCTTTCGAGGCATGGCCCTCTCAGTACCCTAATCACATCACCAAATGCATTCAATCCAGGTGTTCATAAAAGACGCGGTAAAGGAACGTACTGGTTGAGCCACTCCGGGGGCAAAGTTCGTACGCCTGAGGTGATTTTCTCACTTTATTTTATATCAGTGGCCATATTTCGGTTGTTCAGACTTGACGCCTCGATGGCTCCGAGGGCAAAGACATAAAAGAGAGGACAAGGGAATCGGTTTTTTAAATGTTGGTGTCAATGATCAAAATTGAACTCTTTTTAGCTTTTCCAAAGTATTCAAACCTGGTTTTGGAAGGGTAATTCAAAAAACACCCTTATAAAAGATGTAGATTTTTTAAATCACTTGTCATTTATTAAGATAATAAATATCATAAAATGTCAAAAGAAGGGTCATCTTTTCAATAATCAATCAAAGTCCCCACTTGTAATGTTTGATTAGTCAATAAGCATTGGTTTATCACACAATACTTGGCTTTGGCATCTAAAGACTAAAAAAATCATCTCTATTCTAGTTGGCTCTTATCTATTCTCTCATACTTGTATGCTTCCATGGTGTACCCTTCCACAATATTAAATCCATCACACACCTTCCATGGTGTACCCTTCCACAATATTAAATCCATCACACACCTCACACTTTGATAAATATCCTTCCACGGTATTGGCCTATGCATTATTTTATGCGACACTTAATGAAAGCTTACCAAAGAGACTTAGAGACTTTGTTTTTGTGAATTCCCACTTGAATTTGTGTGTTATGAGCATTGTTGCTTCTTGTCCATATAGGAATTGGCATTGCATTTAGTTTACATCATGTTTTGAATCTCACACTCACCATAATGTCATTTTCTTCATTATATTTGCCTCTAACACTTTCCATAGTGTTATTTCCTTTGTGATCTTCTTCTTTTTTGTAGCAATGTTGACTTCAATATGACCATTGACATCAATATGGTTGTTGTTGAATTTTAACATTTTAAATAATTGGAAGTGAAATATTTTATTTAGAATATTATTTTTGAAAGGTGTACCTAGTCTACTCTTGTCAATTGAAGTACAACTACATTTTCAAATTTTCATTAAGGAAGGGATGAGTGAATACATACCCTTCAACTTGAAATTAAGAGAATCCCCTCAAATTTGATCACTGAGACTCGGTTCATATGTATTCCAACCTTTGCAGCATTAAACATATGATTTGCAAGGGTTGACAAAACTGTTTAGTCCATCTAATTAACAAGATTTTAGAAACAATGTTTTCAACTATGTTTAATAATAATAATATTGAAAACAATAAAATTAAAAATAATAATTAAATAATATTTTTTAATTATATTTTTTTTATTTTAAAATAAGGTCTAAAATTATTTTGTAATTTTTAAGAGGTTGTCTATGTGAGATGTAAGCAACCTATCCATTCACTTAAATACTCAAGTTAATTTGGAATCATTGTTTTATTGGTTCATTGATGCTCCAAACCCTAATATTTCCTTAACCCTAACCCTAATCTTACCCTTACCCAAAACCTAGTGCACAACTGCAATGAAGATTTATTGGGCTTCCTTCTAAGCAAGAAAGATTTGTCTACAACATATCCAACACGTTAGGTGCAATAACTAATTTAAATCTACTATGTTGGCTAACATGCAAGTTAGGTCCAATAATGAATTTTAATGAACCAAGGAAGAAGAAAATTTTGGGATATGCTCTAATTTCAAGATTGATTTAGACAAACCCTCATAAGGTAGAAGCTACATCCACTTCATGATCAATTTCTATGATTAAGGAGCTTTTCTCCTAGGTCCAACTACTTTTTACATTAGCCATAGTGGTCATGAGATTATGACTCCCATTGTAAATATAGAAAACTTTAAAAATGTTTATTAAAAAAATTAAAAAACATTATGCTATAATCCTTGGAAGAGCTAGAAGATGCGTTAATTCTTGATCCAGAGGGAAGAAATCCCTATTCAACATCAGGTGTCAGTGTGACCTCCAATCCTAGTGCCTCCATACACTCTGTATTGTGTTCTTGCACGATTTTACCTGTTCATTCATTTGAATTTATTCATTATCATCAACTCCATCTATTGAGTTTGTTGTCAATAATGAATTGAGGAGAATTGAGGAAACAATGCTTACCTTCTTGGAGAAGTTATTGGTAGGTGCAAGGAATCAATTTCCTTGGCTTATGATTTTTGAATTTTCATTCCATCGATGGAATACATTTTCGAGTGGGTGTAATTGTTTAGTAGATGGAAGTAACAGAATTTGTGTTTCAACATCAGTGCATTCAACCTTTTTTACATATAAACTTCTTAATTCTAATGTTTACCTGATTGTTAATACATAAATATAAATGGGAATACAAAAATGTGACTTCACATACTTGATTCTTGAGCATGCATTGCATGAGGACACCTAATGGTTGAAGAAAAGTGTTGCTTGCATGTGACATGTATTGCATCTTCCATTGGAAGTAAAGTGTTACTTGCATGTGAAACGTACTATATCTTCCACTGGAACCACCTCGTAGGGAAATGGGTGAATGGATAGTTGCTGGGAATTGTTGGTGACAAGTAAATGATAGGCACGTGAAGGAATTTGGTACTTAATTTTTTCAAGTTAAAACTCCTAAAGTTTTCTTGATACTTAATTATTTGAGTCTACTCGTCTACATGGGAGGTGGTAAAAAGTAGCCATAGGCCACAAACTTAATTTCTTGAAACCTCTAAATTGGTAAAGGTTAAAAAGTAAACGTTAAAACATAAGTATTCTCATTTGGATTTGCAAAAGTATGCTATGTGGCAATTGATAAATCACCACAATAAAATTCCTAATCATATTATGTAAACGTGAAATAGTAAACAATTTAATTAATGATAAAAAAATAAATTCATAAATGCCAGGGAGTTAATGCTAGCAATCTCATTCATTGATTTGGAGATGAAGAGAATATGCCAACATATTTAATTCATGGCTATAAGATTAGATTTTGTAATTAAAAGGTTGATTAATTCATCAATTCCAATAGGGGTACATGTAACACCTCAAGAGTGGACTTGAGCATGCACGCTCCTTCCATGCGATGAGATAGACAAACCAAGCGAGATGGAGGGCACTCGGTCACTTTATAGACAAAGTGGGAGTCTTAGGGTGCGTTGTCGTGCCAAAAGTGACTTCGCATGCCCATGACTTGCGAAAGGAGTTGTGTGCAGAGACTTGTTAAAGGATGCAAGCAAGTGGGCACCCCATGGTGATCATGGGCACACTCACCAAAGAAACCAAAGGAAAACAAAGTTGGGCGCCCCATGGTGGACATGAGAGAACTCACCGAAGATAGATGGTTGGATGGACGGGACCGGTGTGYTGGCAACAAGAGCACCCAATCGACCAGATGTGTGAAAGAGTAACTTGGATGCCTTGGGCCAACCAAGGGGAAACCAACCAAATGAAGTTGGTGATGCTCCACTCCTTGAGCGCACACAAAGAGGAATTGCCAACGAACGAAAAGTGTTGCAAACGCCAACAAGAAACGGACCGAAGGTGCAACAGATTATTGGCTTGGGCACCCGCGATGTGAAAATGAAGAAGTCAGCTAATGTAGGTGGAGCGCATCGAAAGAGCGTGCACCCATGGAATAGTTGGTTTCATGAAGTGAGAAGTTGGCCAGAGTTGGAGGGGCATGTTCGGTGGAAACAAATGCCCACAACGCACATAGGATTCACAAACGTGGACATGGCGTTGTAGATAAGAGTGAGGGCATGCACGTTGGATGTCCTATATAACCAAGAAAGGAAATCCATTTGGAGGGAAGAAATAAGAAAGAAGGCAAGAGGCAAGAGATTATTTGGGCAGGGCGTGTTTGCTAGAGAAAGGGATTTCGGTTACAAGGAGGCAATCTGAGATTTGGTTAAGTCCGGGAATCACATTTTGGTTGGTGTGAGGAAAGACAAAAGTTATTCAACTATGAAGCAAGGTGATGAGAGTTTCACACCAAGTCTTCTAGCTGCGATTGTGGAGGAAGGGCATGCATTAGCTAACTCGTCGAGGAAGAGTTGGAGTTTTCATAACATGTTATTTGTAACTTAATGAAAGCTCCCCATTGTGGACTTTCTTTGTGTGGCATGAGTTGAGCTCGATAAACTTCTACTTTATATCATATTTCAGGTGTTAGGTCGGTTTGGCGGCCCATAAGTAGTTTTGTTTTGTACTTATATGAATGCTTATTTTACTATTATTGAAGATAACTAAGTATAAGACTTGCAAACATAAGTTAAGTAAGGAAATGAGACTAAGTGTTGAGCGTAGCTCGGGTCAAGTACTTCGGTTTCACCTTGCCATTGAACAAACAACGTCGGTGTCATACGAAGCTGAGGTTGTTGAGCTTCCGCAACTCAATCGGGATCCTGAGCCCCGTGACAGATGGTATCAGAGCCGATTTGATTGGAGACAGATCAATGAAGCTCTTCACCATCGTCATTCCCATGACAGATGGTATCAGATAAGACTCGACCCATCCTCGCTACTGTGGTTAGAACGATTGCGAAGGAGGGGGTGCAAATGTTGTCAAAACAAATGGTTGTGAAAACAAGTTTGCGGTGCAGAAGGGTGCACGAATGTAGAGTTGCAGTAACAACAACATAAGGCATATAGTTGTGAACGTGTGAAGATCAGATGATGGGAACGGTGAACAATGACGAAAGAAGCTAATATTTGATGAAGAAACGTGGAGGTTGATGAAAGAAGACAAAAAAAGTTTGTAAAGGATGAGATCCTTCACAACAAGATGGGATGCGTGGTATGAAGGAAATAAACCTCTCTTCGCAGATGAATCTTTCCAGGTCTTGGTGACAAGCTTTCCCAAGGAAAGGGAAGGCGCAACCACTGTTGTTGACGTCGCAAAATAACAGAGTTTGTTTGAAGTCATCAATTCCATCACTTGCGAAGAAGGTTCAGGTCACCATTTCGCAAGGTATTTCCCAAAAGTAAATCAAGCTAGTGAACAACAAGAATCGTGTAGCGAAGAGTAAAAGGAAGGAATCAAAAGGATGAACTAAGCAAGGGTGGAGTCACTCACCAAGGAGGACGCCCATGAAAGAGGCAGAGTCAAGGCAAAGAAGTAGGTCGGATTACTTGACTGCAGAGGTAAGCCAATTCGTTGTTTCTTATGCAATCTTAACCATTTCACACAGAATTGTCCTTTGAACGAGACGTTGGAACAAATAGTCAAAAACCAAGAGCAGATTATAACGCAGAAGCTTGCAGTCTTGGGTGAAGTAAACCAACCATTCCTGAAACCGACAAAGGAAATGATGGAAGAGGTTGAGGAATTGACGAATCAGCTAGATGAGTTCAAGACGCAAAACCATGGACATCGATTGCAAGACAAGGATGGAAGAATTTGTTTAGTGTATGTGACAATGAGTGGGGTGAAGGTGGCAATGTTGATTGACATTGGATCAACTCGCAACCTTATTTGTGAATGGACTGCGACATCACTCCATGACAAGGCTGAGGGAAGTATGGCTACCTTCAAGGTAGTCAACTCAGAGATGAAGCCGGTGGAAGGGGTAGTTTGTTCAGTGCCACTGAGAGTTGAAAGTTGGTTTGGAACTTGGGATGCGATGGTGGCTCCATTGGATGATCATGCGATGATCGTGGGGTAGGACTTTCTCAAGAATGTCAAAACAATTCTTGTACTGCATGAGGGTTACTTGGTGTTCTTGGATGAATCCAATATGCCAAGTGTTCCCATGACGACGAAGAGCAAGCTTGGATGGAAGCTTAGAATTTTTACGATTAGGTTGTTTGAGGGAGTTTGCGGAAGTTAATACAAACCCTATAACATGAAGCAACAACAAGTAACTCCAGCAAAGTGTTCTTTAGGTGTCATGAAACAGAGAGAATGAAGTATACAGAGGTTGAAAACATTGGATATTTTGACGAAGTCTATCTTGAAGAAGATAGATCGTTTGTGGAGCATGCATGACCAACCACAAGTTAGAGAGGATGAGTTGAAGTCATCCATCGCAACACTTGTAGAAGTGACAACATAGGAAACGTAGCTCGAATCACCTTGCTTCCAACAGGTTTGTGATGAGGTTGAGGAGGCTTGGTCAGGCAAGTCATTTTCACCACAAACTCTAAGTGTTGAGATGAAGGAATGCACGTAGGCACTCACTCAACTAGACTTGGAGGATGAGGAAGAAGTGGGCATGGAAGACTAAGATGTTGTAGCGATCATGATCTATTGTATATGTGCAATGGGGATCTATGATTTTCATCTTAGTGGAGAACAACTTGAGAAGTTGGGTCGCTCAACGAAGGAAATCATATTGGTCCTAAGGTACTTGCAGACGGAACATAGATGAGACACATTATTTTCCCAGAGCCTTGGTGGTGGCTTCTGAGAATACTTATTATGTTGAGATTGGAGGTTGGACATGCTGCCAGGAAGTGGGCAATGAGGCATTGGTGCCCTGTTGAAGAGGTGTCATAGAAAAAATTGAAGTGAAAAACATGAAGTGAAGACAAAGATTAGATTTATTACGAAAAGACAAAAGTCAGTATGTGAAGGTGTAGATAGAAATTGTGAAACCGAGTTGAAGACTTGGTGAAATTTTGGAAACNAGAGGTGTCATAGAAAAAATTGAAGTGAAAAACATGAAGTGAAGACAAAGATTAGATTTATTACGAAAAGACAAAAGTCAGTATGTGAAGGTGTAGATAGAAATTGTGAAACCGAGTTGAAGACTTGGTGAAATTTTGGAAACGGTTAGGAACATTTCTTAGATCTTGAGGATTGGACCAAGAGACACTAGTTGTGGAAAAAAACAATTTGGGAATGTGGAGAAGTGCATACTTGCAGATTAGACACAATGGTCGTACTAATCACCCGACTAGTCTACGATGTGGGAGCTATAGCTATGTGCGGAAACATGGACTTGGGTTGGTTCTGGATATAACGAAGGTCATGAGAAGTTCAAGACTTGGGAAAAAACTTGGTAGTCATCGCAGCAGGAAACAACAACATTTCCATTGAGTTCAAGGGTGCAACTTTGCCCAGATCAATGCGAAACATGGTGTGCGGATGAAAATGACAGTTTAAGTTATAGATGAGCATTGGTTGTGATCAAAACAGATGAAGTATGTTGGGATTTTCGAGGATGCAAAATATTTTGAGTGGGGAAGCATGTAACACCTCAGAAGTGGACTTGAGAGAATGCACTCTTTCCTTGCGATGAGATGGACAAACAGGGCGAGCTGGAGGGAGNGATCAAAACAGATGAAGTATGTTGGGATTTTCGAGGATGCAAAATATTTTGAGTGGGGAAGCATGTAACACCTCAGAAGTGGACTTGAGAGAATGCACTCTTTCCTTGCGATGAGATGGACAAACAGGGCGAGCTGGAGGGAGCTCAGTCACTTTATAGATGAAGTGGGAGACATTGGGCGTGTCGTCATGTCGAAGATGACTTTGCATGCCCGTGACTTGTGAAAGGATTTGTTTGTGGAGACTTGTTGAAGGATGCGAGAAAGTGGGCGCCCCATGGTGATCATGGGTACCCTCACCAAAGAAACCAAAAGAAAATGAAGTTGGATGCCCCATGATGGACATTGGAACCCTCACAAAAGACAGATGGTTTAATGGATGGGTGTGTTGGTAGCAAGAGCGCCTAACTGACTATTAGAATATGATGAATGTGCTCATTTTACCATTGACAATATCACTATTGTCACCCAACCATAGGCCGAAGCCACCCTCCGAGCACCTTAACCTTGACAGAGAATCACTCTGGAAGCAANTATATATTATTTATTCTGGCCGACTTCTTCTCTTGGAGGCTAATAACCTAATACAAGTTATCTTATTGAGCCGACATGTCTTCTAGGGTTATTATCCAACTCATTAGGGTTTCTTATTGCTTTCCGGAGTATTCTATTCTTGTCAGGTTTACACGTGGAGGTAAGTACCTCCCGCAACTACCATAATATCAACACTCCCTCCTAGCTAGGGAGGTATTACAAGTAATGGTCTGAGCACAAACATACCATTCACTCGGTAGCATCAACATAGTCGTATAGACTATCTCATGACTAGATCATGAGCACCATCAGTGTCATTAGCTGCATCATCTCTCAAAACCATACTCCATCTGAGTAATTAGACATGATGTTGGATAAGTCACTCACACCACAGAGTGACACAAGAGCCATTCTTCTAATCTGGACATATGTCCTAGAAGAATAAATGTCATGAACCATTTTCTGTCTGGGAAATCTCTGTCCATTGATCATCCATCTAGATGATAATCATTTTCAACATTATTGATAGTCTTCAAGGCAATCGAAACAATATCATTCAATAGAACACAACTGTGTCTATCCATAGTAGTACACAACTACAATACAGTGGTACACTACCACACCAAGTAGCACACAGGTACTTGATCAGTGACGTATAGTCACAAATAGTGGAACACATCCACCATAGTAGTATGCATCTACTATCTAGAGACATACAGTCTTCATAACAATCATCTAATATCAACCTGCACAGAAACAATGTTATGATATAAACTGAATCATCTGGGCCATTCTTCCACTCACATATGTGAGATCTTCGAAGATCATCTACCCTCAAGAGGTAAAACATCAATGATGAGCTATCTGGACTATTCTTCTCAAGCAAGGAAGAATAATTATCTTGATTTATGAGCCTAGACCATTCCCCGCCCTAGGCCATTCCACCGACACTAAACAAAGTGTAACCTGGAGAGAATGAGTCTTCCCTAAGGAATGTCTGTCCCTGATTGCTGAACCTGGACCATTCCCCACCCTGGGCCATTCCTTTGGCACTAAACAAAGTGCAACCTTGAGAGAATGAATCCGCCCTAAGTAATGATTGTCCATACCATTTACCATGTTAACCACAAGAGGAAATGTCTATCATGCACCAACCTCCAAAACGGACCATTCCTCATGTTAACCACAATGAGAAATCGTTGTCCGGTGAGGCGGGCCAGTCTTCTTGAGTAACCCTCAAGAAGAGAGACTGACCTAGACCACTCCCCATGTTAACCACAATGGGAAG
>SNQJ01S0001133.1:283554-314367 GCA_010110895.2 Picea sitchensis
AACCTCCAAAACGGACCATTCCTCATGTTAACCACAATGAGAAATCGTTGTCCGGTGAGGCGGGCCAGTCTTCTTGAGTAACCCTCAAGAAGAGAGACTGACCTAGACCACTCTCCATGTTAACCACAATGGGAAGTCATTGTCTATGGTACATCAGCAATCCATCGAACCAATTTCATTACAAAAATGACCGTTCGATCTGGACCATTTTTTGAACTGGAAAATGCTTGTCCGTAAAAAATCTCAAGCCACTTTCCGAACTGGAAAGGAATTGCTCATCCTGGACTATTTTTTGAACTGAAAAGAAAAATGACTTTCCATAAATCAATAACACATCAATGCTCCCTCTTAACCTGGGATTCATCTCTTCCTTTTTCAATAAGGAAGTCGTCTCCACGAGCTCCAACTTGAGTACGCAAACTCTTTCATCTTGGACAAAAGATTTACCAAAATGTTTGCTTATCTACTCATCTGTGGAGATATGTATCGGAGAACCACTTTCTCTTTTCTGGACATTATCATAGATAATGTAATGCTTGATCTAAAATGTACTTCGGTCTGGAACACTGGTTTTCTCTTAAGGCTTCATATAGCTCTGATCAATACATTATATCATTGTTGGATTCTTGTTTGGTTCCTGATAACTCACAACATCGTGGAAAGGGTCAAACTGGAACATATCCATGTGGCACTTCTTCTATCATCATGAGATCTTTGTCATGGATTGGCAATCCATCATCTTGATCTTCTGAGTAATCATTCTGACACAATATTTATGTTATAGAAAATATTCACCATGCTTTTGTTGTGTATTGGAGATTCTCCGCCAAACTGTCCTCTTCCATCTACATACAAGGGTCTCTTTCTGGTGTACCTCAAAGCCTTGAGGTTTCTTTTCATACGCTCTTTGTTTAATTTCTCTGGAGAACAGTCTTTGCATTCATCTGATGTAGACCTCCAACCCATGGATATTGCAGATGATATAATGACTCTTGTAGAGGTATGTCTGGTTTGCTAGAACAATTAATCATCATAGCCTTCTCCCTCCATCTAGGAGAACCTCTATTTTTGGATCTTGCAATGCTTGCATTCATATACACATCACAACTTTCATTTCCTTTGCTTGATTTCTTTTAGTGAGTTCATATCAGGCTGGTAATCTTGTGATTCTCGATACAATGACTGGTTGTTCTGGTTTCTCTTTCTTTCTTGGAATCTGCATGTTATTCCTCATGTTTCTCTTTAGCTCTTGGGTCCATGGAGTTTATTATAGATTCCATGCCCTAAATATTCCACTTCTTCCTTTCATCATAGGATCATGGATGTGGATGGACAACCAGGGATACTTTAAGGATTCTCTTCAAAGAAGACTTCTTCTGAGGTTGAACTGAACACGTACTGTCTTTCATGGCTACTACCATGGATATATATTTCATCATCTTCAATGGATCATAGGATTATCTCCCTCTTAATCCTTTCTTCATGTATAYGTGCATATAATCGTCTCCCTCTGTCTAACAGAGTCCATGCTTCCRTATCCATCCTTATTGTCTTCTGCAATATATAATCGACTCCCTTCGTCTAACAGAGTACATGCTTCCATCTTATTGTCTTCTGTAAAATGTCATAAGTCTTTCTCCAATTTTCTCTTGATTGTTGACTTCTTTCTGTCTTTGCTTCTTCTAAGTCTCTTCATGATTGATTCTGATTTCAGATTATCTTGTAATAGCTTCCACATGATTTGTTTGATGTATTTGATCCTTTCATGTGTATTATCTGACTTGTATAATGATAGCAATCCTTATCTTTTTGTCCTTCCATAAGTATAGTTCTTCTTAGAACATATTATCTTCTAAGAGACAGATATGCAAGATATGTACAGAGACTATGCAGACAAGATATGTACAAGAAATAAGAAGAGTATTGTTACCTTTAGAATAAAAAGTCTCTTTCATCCTGCTTGGTCTTCTTTGTAGGTTCCTTTTCTTCGGCAACTGATGGTTCGTGTGTCCCCTTCCTTTTCTTTAGCTCAGGACAATGATTCTTGTAGTGACCATACTTTCGATAGTTGAAGCATTGTATTTCTGAAGTATCTTTCTCTTGATTTGTCTTCCTCTTTGAACCAAACTTCCTTTTGTTCTTGAAATTCTTGAATCTTGTTGTGAAGGCTTGATCATCATACTTCTTTTGGGGTTTCTATTTTTCACTGATCCTGGATTCTTCTTGAGTGCAGCAAGTCCAAAGTTCTTCAAATGTAGGATACTCCTTCCATGTGTTCATGCTTGTGGCAAATGCATCCCACGTCTTGGGAATACCATTGAGTACTATGTTTACCGATTCCTTTTCTGAAATGATATCTTCAATAGCTTGTAGTTGATATCTTAACTAAGAGATCCTCACAAAGTATGATGTTATGATTCCATCATCATTCATCTTCATGTCATGGATCTCATTCTTCAGACTCATTACTTGTCCAATGTTTCTAACTGAGAAGAGGTTTTTTAGGGCATTGTACATCTTCTTCGATGAGTCAAGATGGGAGATGTAGGGTATCAACTGGTCTTTATAGATTCCACTATGATACTCATAGCATTGATGTCACTGTCTTTGAAATTCTCCATAACTGCAACGTTATGCGGTTCCTTCTCTTTTCCTTCTTCAAACTCTGGTTTCATGATCTTTCCTCTCACGATATCCAGCACTTTATTCTTGGCAAGGATGAGGTCAATCCTTGTATTCCATGCTCTGAAGTTAGAAGCTCCATCTAACTTGTTTTTTGACTTCATAGAGTAAATCATGGCTGCTTTGACTTGGTCAACCCTAGATCTCACCAAAAACTCAAACTTGACGTCTTGGCTTGCTGAGAGTACCAGGAGATGCGCTAGGCTAGGGCACACTGATATATCCATAAATTAGGTCAATCCATTCACTTAAGGTGCCTCAATGAGAGGATTAGGGTTTCTGCAACTGCACCTGCTAGTAACCCTAGTGGCAGTGCTATAGTGATTGCTCCTGCTAGAAACCCTAGTGACAGTTCTTCAAGGAGCTTAATATACTTATGGATATGCTTCCTTCTAGCAGTTAGACTAAATGAAGGAGGTGTGGGCCCATAACCTGTTAGAATATGATGGATGTGCTCGTTTTACCATTGACAATATCACTATTGTCACCCAACCATAGGCCGAAACCACCCTTTGAGCACCTTAACCTTGACAAAGAATCACTGTGGAAGCAAACCCTAGGTTAGATATCCAAACAAAGGGTAGTGCACCAACAAGATCTAATCAGATAGTCCAAACCCTAACCAAGAGATAGTCCAAGCCAAACGTGATCTGCTAGCTGCAGATGCTGCAATGACAGCTTTCCTCCAAACCTGTGCACAAAACTGGGCACTGCAGTGCGCACAAGTGTTGCTCTGCAATTCTGAGAATGCCTGGCAGAATGAAGACTAGCCTCCTATATTATAGTAATTCCGGCTAACTGCCTGGGCCGACTTCTCATTATGGGTATCTGTCTGTTCAGTATATATTATTTCTTCTCACCGACTTCTTCTCTTGGAGGCTAATAACCTAATACAAGTTATCTTCTTCAGTCGACATGTCTTCTAGGGTTATTAGCCAACTCATTAGGGCTTCTTCTTGCTTCCCAGAGTATTCTATTATCGTCAGGTTTACACGTGGAGGTAAKTACCTCCCGCAGCTACCATAATATCAACACCGACCAGATGTGCGAAAGAGTAACTTGGACGCCTTGGGAGAGCCAAGGGGGAGCTAACCTAACGAAGTTGTGAATGAATGAAGAGTGTTGTGAACGAATGAAGAGTTTTGCGAACGCCAACAAGAAACAAACATAAGATGCAACAAAGTATTGGCTTGGGCGCCCGCGATGCAAAAATGAAGAATTTGGCTAGTGTGGGTGGAGTATGTCGAAAGAGCACATGCCCATGGAAATTTTGGTTTTGTGAAGTGAGAAGTCGATTAGATTTGGAGGGGTGCGTTGGGTGGAAACAGACGCCCACATCGGATTGGAAAACATGGAGATTTCATTACATAGAAGAGGGAGGGCATGCCCGTTGGGCGTCCTATATAACCGAGCAAGGAAATCCATTTGGAGGGATGAAATAAGCAAGAAGGAAAGAGGCAAGAGATTATTTGGTCTGGGCACGTTTGTTAGATGAAAGGATTTCGGTTACAAGGAAATCTGAGATTTGGTTAAGTCTGGGAATCGCAGGTTGGTTGGTCTGAGGAAAGACGAAATTTATTCAACTATGAGGCAAGGTGATGAGAGTTTTGAACAAGTCTTCTAGTTGGGGTTGTGGAGGAAGGGCATGCATTGGCTAACTTGTCGAGGAAGAGTTGGAGTTTTTGTAACATGTTATTTGTAACTTAACGAAATCTCCCCATAGCGGACTTTCTTTGTGTGGTATGAGTTGAGCTCCGCACACTTCTATTTTATATCAGATTTTGGGTGTTAGGTTGGTTTGGCTGCCCATAAGTAGTTTTGTTTTATACTTGTATGAATGCTTCTTTTACTGTTGTTGAATATAACTAAGTATAATACTTGCAAACATAGGTTAAGTAAGGAAACGAGACTAAATGTTAGGTGTAGCTTGAGTCAAGTACTTATGTTTGGCCTTTCCATCAAACGAAAGGCCTTGGTGCCTCACATAGACAAGGATGTTGAGCTTCTGCAACTCAACCGGGATCCCGAGCCCCGTGACAGTACGCCTATCGGCTGATTTGATTAATCCATCTATTGCAATAGGGTTACTCTTATATGTGTAGGTATGCCATATCAACTAATGATAATTATCCTTTATCTATTAACCACTGAGTTATTATAAATTTTACCACTTCAAATGAAAATAAATAGATAAAATAAACTATAATTGTATGAACATCAAAAAGATAATTATTAAAGGTCTTTATATCATATCTATGTTAAAACCTAATAAAAGGAATGATTTGGAAAAAGGGTTTAAATGTTATTTAATAGTGATGGTTATGAATGCATTAGAAACAAAAGGTGTACATGTACAACATAGTAAGAAGATGTAACGTATCATGGAACTAATCATGTTAGATATAAATTTGTTTTCTATTTATAATTTTTTTATGTTCAATAAATTTAAATGATTTAACAATATGTTTATTTATGTGTATTTATATTGAAGTAATATTTAAAGTTGGTTTTTATTGGTTAAGGATTTTCTTTTCTCGAACCTAAGGAAAAGGTTAATGGTATGTCATTCTTATATGAAAGGAAACATTTTAACAATCCAATACCTAGAGGCATATTTCAAAAGAAAAACTCTACCCCCTTACAAAGCATAAACATGTACCTTTGTGGATAGTAGGAGTGATGGTTGTCCTCATTGTTGGTGGAAAATTCGGTTATAATAGGTTTTTCTACCTTTGGAATATATATATATATATAGAACTTATTCTTCGATTGTATTCCTTTAATAAGCATAGGAGAGCTAATGGTGGGGAAGGCTTCTAATAGAGAACACTCGCATAAGATGGATTCCTGTTAATTGCATCTTCCCCCTATTTTACTATAGCTGGGAGGGAATCTATTGCTATTGGATCTTCATCTCAACATGGTTCTTTCCCTTCCTCATCAAAAATGGGTTCTTTTTCAATATCCTTGGGTTTCTCATCCAAGGTTTTTCTAAAGGCACCATCAACCTCCATTTCTTTATTTTCATATAATATTTAAACCGGTTTGTCATCAAATCCAGAGCGAGAGATGCCTTCTATTTCACCTATCCAATGTTTGCATGGTTTTTTTTTATCTATATATGTTCTTCTCATTATGGATGGTGTTTTGGATGGGGTTGTTTCATTTTGCAATGCTTAGCGAAGTGGCCATATTATTTTGCTATTGGATCTTCATCTCAACACAGTTTTTTCCCTTCCTCATAAAACTTGGGTTATTTTGCGACCTCATTGGGTTACTCATCAAAGGTTTTTCTAAAGGCATCCTCAATCTCCTTTTCATTATTTTCATCTAATATTTAAAGTGGTTTGTCATTGAATCTAGAGTGAGAGATGCCTTCTATTCCACCTATTCAATGTTTGCATGGGTTGTTTTGTATGTGTATGTTGTTCTCATTCTAGATGATCTTGTGGATGGGGTTGCTACCTTTTGCAATGCTTAGCGAAGTGGCCATATTCATGGCACATATTGCACTTAAATAAGTATTTCTCATAGTTTATTTCTTAGATATGACACCTGCAATATATGTTCAATTGTATATATTTATGTAATCCTTTTTCTAGGTCCACTTCTACTCAAATTCAAGTGTGTGTACTGGTATGCATTTGGTGCCTCTTTGTCGACAAACTTACCAATGTTGTTTTCAATCAATAGAAATGCCAAGCCATCTTACAATATAAGTGACAAGTGAGGGAATAAAATTCATATTATGATTTTTTTGGGTAGGTCTTCTAAAGCATTGAACTCTAGTAACCAATGGTTTGGATATAACCCTTAGGGACCTCGGAATTAAGTTCCACTTTTGAAAATCAAATCATGATGCTCCTTTAGATGATACAAAAAGCTATGTATCATCTACAACAATGGAAAAGGTTAATATAGTCCTCGATTAAATGGATCCAATGTTATGTTATTCAAAGTTAAGGAACTTTATAGCTTTGTAATTGCACCATGAACTTTCTCACTAGAGATTTATCTGTAAACATAAGATATTTTTTTATGATGGGAAGGGGTTGTGATTTTTATATCAAGGATATTTGTTAACCGCATCACAAATCATTCATGCTCTCACTGGGCCTTTCTACCTTTGATTGAATATTTCTTGATAAGGAATTAGAAATCTACTACTTCCTTTTCAAAAACCAAGGCCATGGGTTCTCCAATATCAACCATAAAGGCATGTTTTTTGCCACTAAATCAACCCTATAAACAAAAGAGATGGAATCAAAAGAATAAATTGAATCATAAGTAAATTAATTCACTTTAGATCCACTTTTACTTAATAGGAAATATTGTTGGCTATGTGTTATATTTTTTGCATGATTAGCGATAGCGTCTTCTACGTTGCATCGAGCGTTCTTGGGTGATTTTTCGGCACATGGTTTTTGTTGATGGTTTTCTGTTTCCGGCTAAGGAATTAGGGTCATTGAATAATCGAGATCATTCGGTTAGGTTTTTGGATGTCGTTGGCTCCTATATGTATATTTTATTGTAAACAATGTATCACTATGAATGAATATAGAATATGTTGGTTTTCTCGATTTGGGTTTCCAGGGGAAAAATCTCTGTGTAATGTGTGTATTTTCGATTGTATATTTTATGTTCTTTTATTGAAAATATGTTTGCAGTAATATATCCTACAAGGTTAAAATCTACATTTGGTATGAGAGCTTTGTTGGCTTCAGGGGGACGCCTTTTTGGTCAAAGTTTTGGCTCGCGACTATGATAATATTTGTTACAGTGCCAGATCCATGATATTGATTTTTTCAGGTGAAAAGAAATGGCGAGCAGTTCAAAAATGGAGATCGAGAAGTTTAATGGGAAAAATTTTGAGTTGTGGAAGCTCAAGATGGAAGATTTGTTGGTGGACAAAGATCAATGGATCGTGGTGGATCCAGGTACTGCACCTACAAGAAATTCAACAGATGACTGGAAAACAGTGGATCAGAAGGCGAAGAGCACAATCCAAATGTGTCTCTCAGATTCAATATTATTGAATGTGTCAGAAAAAGCTACAACCAAAGATTTATAGGATAAGTTGGGGAAGTTGTATCAGTCTAAGTCCCTAGTAAATAAACTATTCCTGATAAAGAAGTTGTATAACCTGAGGATGAGAGATGGAGAATCGGTGGCAGAGCATTTGAACATGTTCAATGTTGTGTTTAGTCAATTAGTATCTGTTGAGATTAAAATTTCAGATGAAGATAACTATATCAATTTACTGTGCTCTTTACCAAACTCGTGGGATAGTCTGGTTGTGGCCATAGGTAGTAATACAATTGCCTTGAATTTTGATGAAGTGGTCTCATCCTTATTGTCGGAGGAGATGAGATGAAATAACATGGAGGGACAAAGCACATATGCATGATTTCCAAGATGACTCTCCCATGAAATAAATAGATCTAAGTCCTCAAGTGGGAGATCTAAGTCTAAGGGAAGATCTAAGCTTCTCAAGAAGTTTGTAAAGGTATGATGGAGATGTGGAAAAGAAGGGCACTACAAGAAGCAATGTAGATCCAAAGTTGAGAAAAAGAAGGGATCTGAAGAATCTCCTTCTATAGAAGAAAATATCTCCAAGGAAGAAGTAGGGGATGTGTACTTCTCTTCTTCAAGCACACATGTAGATCATGAGGCATGTTTGGTTGACTCAGGTGCATCCTTTCATATGACTCCCCACATGGAGTGGTTATGTGAATATGAAAGGTATGATGGAAGTAATGTTTTCCTAGGTGATGAATTGACAACCAAAATCATAGGTCGAGGAAAATTCAAGTTGAGGCTCATAGATGGAAGGATTAGAACACTACCTAGTGTTTGTCACATCCAAGGATTGGCCAGAAATTTGATTTATGTAAGCAAAATGGACGATGCAGGGGTAAAAACAATATTTGAAAAGGAAACCTACATGATGGTTCGATGAGAAATGGTGTTGTTGAAGGGAGTTCGGTTTGGAACTTTGTATAAGCTACAAGGTCTTGGGTGCAATAGTTCCATTGTTCCTGATATTGGAGTTGAAGAAGAAATAAATCCTACAGTATCTAGAAATAAGGTTATGTTGTGGCATCAAATACTAGGGCATATTGGAGAGAAGGGTCTTTGAATACTAAACGGTAAAGGTATGGTTGAAGGTACGTCTAACTACTCTCTGGATTTTTATTTATGTGAACATTGTGTATATGGGAAGCATAATCGGGTAAGATTCCCCTTTGGTGCAACAAGGGAAGAAGGAATTTTGCAGCTAGTTCACAGTGATGTGTTTGGACCTGTGTTGATTCCATCATTGGGAAAATCTGTGTACTATGTCTCATTTATAGATGACTTCTCGAGGAATACTTGGATATATTTCCTGAGGAATAAATCTAAGTCTTTGACAAGTTTAAAGAGTTTAAGTCTCTTGTTGAGAATCAAATAGAGAAAAGAATTAAGGTGTTGAGGACAAGTAATGGGGTATAGTAAGAAGCGTGATATAGAAAGGCATAAGACTACTCCATCTACACCTCAACAGAATGGAGTTGCAGAAAGGATGAACAAGACACTGATGGAAAAAGCAAGGTGCATGCTCAGTGGTGTCGGGTTAGGGAAATAATTTTGGGCAGAGGTAGTGGGTACTGCATGTTACATGGTCAACATATCACCCTCATCAGCGTTTGATGACAAGACTCCACAAGAGGTATGGACTGATAAGAAACCTTCTCTCACACATCTCAAGGTATTTGTCTTTTAGGCATATGTTCATGTTCCAAAGGAAAACATGTGTAAAAGTGTATATTTATTGGGTATAAATATGGTCTCAAAGGTTATAATATTTGGAACCCAGAAACTAAGAAGGTTGTGTATAGACGAGATGTGGTATTTACAGAAATGAACGATGTTGTTAAACATGAAGTCCTACCAAGTAAGGAAGAACGAGAGAAAATAAAGTTTGATTTAAAGGATGATGAATCAAACTCTACAGAAGAACATGAATCAAAATAAGAAGATCCTCATACTCCAGTATTGCGAGATCAATTCTAGAAATAAGTCTACCAGGAATGTATACTCCATTTGATTTATGTTCAAATTTTTCTTTGTTTATTACTAATGATGATCCTAGAATTGTCAGGGAGGTAGTGGATTTTGAGGATGGAAATCTCTGGAAAAAGGCCATGGATGAAGAAATGGAAGCCTTGGATAAGAATGAGGCTTGGGATCTAGTGGAATTGCCGACTAGAAGAAATTCCATTGACAGCAAATGGGTATTTAAAAAGAAGTTGAATGCAGAAGGAAAAGTGGAGAAATACAAAGCTCGGTTAGTAGCAAAGGGTTATTCCCAGGTTGGGAAAATTGATTTTGGTAAGATTTTTTCTCTTGTTTCCAAGTTAACTTCTATAATATTTATGCTATATGTTGTCGTTGCATTTGATTTTGAAGTAGAACATATGGATGTGGAGATAACATTCCTACATGGGGATGTGGAAGAAGAAATCTATATGAAGCAATGGGAAGGATTTGTTGTGAAGGGAAAGAAGTTGGTATGCAAGATGAAAAAGTCCATGTATGGTTTAAAACAATCACCAAGGATGTGGTATCAAAAATGTGATACTCATATGTTGGGACTTGGTTTCACAAGAACCAAAGAGGATCATTGTGTGTATTTTAAATTAATTGGTGATCATTTGATTTATCTGGTCTTGTATGTGGATGACATGTTGTTGATTCGAAACCACAAGGAGATTATCCATGATGCGAAAACTCAGTTGTACTCTAAATTTGACATGACGAATCTCGGTGCTTCAAATTTAATTTTGGGAATGGAAATTAAAAGAGATCAGAAAAAGAGGAAACTCGGGTTAAATCAAAGAAACTATGTTGAGACAATATTGCAGAGGTTTAATATGTAGGAATGTAAACCGGTCAAGGTCCCTATTCCTATTGGTGTAAATTTATCTACGGATCAGTGTCCCAAGACACAAGAATAGGAGGAGGACATGTCTCGTTTTCCATATGCAAGTGAAGTTGGTAGTTTTATGTATGAAATGGTTTGTACTAGACCAGACATTTCTCATGCAGTGGGAGTTTTGTGCAGGTATATTAAAAAAGCATGAAAGGAGCAGTGGATAACAATAACAAGGGTTTTCAGGTATTTGTGTGGCACTGCTAGCTATGGATTTTGCTACCAAGGAATACCAAGATTGGACAGAGTGTTGGAAATACATGGCTTTGTGGATGCATACTGGGTTGGAGATCTGGATCGTAGGAGATATTCAAGCAGGTATGTGTTTAACCTGTTTGGAGGAGCAATCAATTGGATGAGCAAAACACAGGCTGTAGTGGCACTTTCAACTACAGAAGTTGAATACATGGCATCCACTCATGCAAGTAACGAAGAAACATGGTTACAAATATTGTGTTCAGGTATTGGGTTGGTACATCAAGCTATAAGGATAGACTGTGATAGTCAAAGTGCAATTTTTATGGCAAAGAACCTGACTTATCATTCAAAGACAAAGCATATTGATATTCAATATCACTTTGCGAGAGACATGGTTTAAGAAAAGAAAATGTTCCTGATGAAGGTGAACACTTTGAAGAATGTTGTAGATTCATTAACAAAATATGTGAGCACTGAGAAGTTCTCTTGGTGTAGAGTACCCATGCGCATTGTTGCCCTAGATTGTTAACCATGTAACCATGCAACCCCTTGTATGCAAAGAAAACAACAAGTGGGAGAATGTTTCGTATGTGTTATATTCTTTGAACGCTATGTTGTGTGGGCATGCAGGGGGGCAGTGCCACCGAGAAAGTTGTTTTACCTCGTGAAACGTGTCACATTTTTTTCCTCATTTTTCGTGTCACATCGATTATCATGTCGATTGTTGGGAGGTTTTTCGGAACATGGTTTTTTCCGATGGTTTTCTATTTTCGGTTAAGGAATTAGGGTTTTTTATTAATCTAGGTCATTGGGCTAGGGTTTTGGATGTGACTGGCTCTTATATGTATATTGTATTGTAAACAATGTATCACTATGAATGAATATAGAATATGTTGGTTATCTCGGTTTGGTTTTCCAAGGGAAAAATCTATGTGTAATGTGTGTATTTTCCATTGTATGTTTTATATTATTTTATTGAAAATATGTTTGCAGTAAAATATTCTACAAGGTTAAAATCTACAAATACATGTTAACTAACAACATCAATAATTATAAAGTAACCTCACTCCAATGTTGTTATTGTTGTGCTCATTGAATTAATTTTCCATAGGTTACTAGATGTAAAGAGATTACATGTGTTAAACATTTATTTTCCTTTGAATGGAAAGATATTGTGAGCACTAAGAACCTCTAAGATTTTGGACTCATCCCAAGGTGCTTGAAGTTACGCCTTGCGGTTTCACTATTACATCTAACAATGAAACTCAAATACCTTAAAATGAATGCAAACTCTAATGGATTCTAAGCGCTCACAAAAGAGACCACTACATCCAGAAGAAGGTATAAATTGTTTCATACATTTAGTTGACCAATAAATGTAGATCCATAAATTGTTAGATGTGTTTATGATTATTCTTACAAATATTTTTTCCATACATTATATATAAGCAAAGTAGAGAAAAAAAATTCTTCCATTATCTATTTTTTGAAACCATAAATTTATTGTCTAATAAATGAAATATCATCTCAAGTCTATGGAAAGAAAGGATAATAATACAACAAATTGGTTTATCTTTCAGCGAATGACCATAGCTCCATGATGTGGAGGATTGAATCATTCTTAGAGTCATGGAAAGGGTTTATTCCCTAGCTACTATAAAGTTGTTGTCTCCATGGCCAATCCTATCCTCTCCTCTAGAACACTAGAAATCCCCAACATCACTCCTTTTGCTAGATTAGGTCATACTACAATGGAAAACATGAAGGTCATGACATCCTCCACTGGACACAACTATGTATCTAAGAAAAATATGAAAATTGATGCTCCCTCCACTGGACATGATTTCATTTCAAATGAAGAGTCAACATTTGACTCTAGGTTTTCCCAAAACACATTCCAAGATGTGTTGACATCAGACCTACATGCAAACATCCTACCTCTCTAGTGACATCTAAAATTTGATTCCAAAGAAATATCTTATACAACAAGGGTTAATATAGAAATTCAATAGGATTTGGACCAATTTATCAAATTAGCATCAATGTATCTTTAAAACTTGGAAGACAGAGGTCCAAGAAGAAACATTAAATTAACCTTGTGCAAAGTGGATTTTCATTATAGAGTTGAGTTTAATTAAGCTATTGATAGGGACCATGTCCTCAACACAATGCCTTGATTATGGGTAAAACTATCTTGTGCATGAAGCCATGGTTTAAAAATTTTGATCAATCTTTATAGTCTCTTTCTTTTTCTCCAATATCAATAAGGTTTCTAAACCTCCTAATTCAATTATGGGGGTTGGACTCCTTGAAAGATATATGAATGCACTTAATGACTTTCACTTCTAGAGTGATGAAACATAATAGATACATACCATCACATATTCTTACATATGTGTCCATGTGGATTTCTCCAAAAATTTATTGACAAAGATCAAACTTGTGGACAAAGACTACACATGGATGCAATTCAACTATGAGAACTTCACATTTTGTTGTCGTGCCACACAAATTACACTAAGATTTTCACTTTCCCCACAAAAGCGCCTCAAACAATACCCACCTAGTGAAGGGAATGATGTCACATAGTCACCTCATCCATAAAGAAGAACCCTTAGAAGGTTGTCAGTTGGAAGCACCAACCCCTCCAAAAACCCATCTTAGCCCACAAAATCCTTTGTTAGGAAAAAATGAAAGCTCTGTGAACTACACCCCAAAGGTCATCAAATATCCCCCTCTTAGAGATAAAATGCATGCCTCAGTAAGTACTCAACCGTTAAGTAAAGATAAAGAAAATCTCAGAGCTCATTATAAGCCTAAATTGTAGAGCTAGTTGGGTGAATGTTGCAGGAGAAGAATAAGCTCAATCCTCCTTACATGAGGAGGTGGCTAAAAATATAATGGAAATCACGTGATATTATTTTGAATATAAGTAGGGGAGTGAAATATAACTAAAGGAAGGGATACTGCAAGAACTAGTAAAACCCTTATAAGTCTTACAAGAGGAATGGATGGAATTTTCAAAAATATAAAGAGAAAACGATATCAATGAACATTGATATACTTGATTCAACATCAACTTTGCAATCTATTTCAATATCTAATATGTGTTTCTTTTACAAATTATTTTATCCAAACACCTCAAAGAAAAGCTATAAAAAGAAAATAAATTATCACCACGTGGGCATTCTCCACCCTCATTCAGAAGGGGTCAAGACCCATTTAGTGAAAAGCCTCCCAATTTTGTTGTGATCTTATCTACTTTACAACCTATTATGTCAATGCAGTCATGATATTTTAAACATCAATATAATAAACTATTTCTATTAAATAATCAAATCTAGCATATTCAAAACATGTATTTATTATGACATAATTTGAACTAAATTAAATCACTTTTATGATAATAATAGAATGAATTTAATTTATGCCAACTAAGTTAGAAATCTTAATCGAGAGCCAAACTTAATCTCAACTATAAAGTTTTAACACCCAAAACATCCTATCATGGTCACAATGATGATACATTATGTTAAATATGCTCTTAGGGCCTAAATTATTCTCATTATATACTTATGACTTTTTTATTAATTTGAATGTCTATAATTGTAGGTGATTTAGATTCCAAGAGATATGAGGAGTGGTAAGAAAAACTTGAAGGTTCAATTCCTAAGTTATGAATTGGATCTAAAAGCATTGGTCATTCTAATTAGATAATGCAATAGTTTAAATATTAGACTTTTTGAATTTTTTTCAATTGTGTTTTATGATGAGTGTTGTTCATAAATTGGTAAAAACTTTAAAAGAATTGATGGAATTGCATATATTAGTTGCTGAGATTTCACAATCCGAGTGGATTAGGGTTTTTCAGGATGTTGGATTCATCTAGACATTGAAAACTACAATTTAAACAATGAAAAATTGTAATTTTACCAACAATTAAACAACTGAATTTTGATGATAATTATCAAAAAAAAGTCAAAAAAATCTAATAATTAGACTTGTAATTAAATAAATAAACACTTATAAAAATAGGATGGGATAAAAAGTGAAAATTGCATACAAAAAAAAACAAAAAAAAAAACTTGTGAAATCACAATTGTACAAATCATTAAGGGACATAACATATTTGAAAACAAAGAACTTCGTTGACAAAATGAAGAAAAAAATATAAGTGCAAAAGGACTTATATGAACATGTGTACAACGATAAATTATATGTCAATCTATTTTTTTGTGTTCTTAAAGAATGCCAATGTTTATTTATAATCTCACATTCTAGATGTATAAAGAAAAAGTGGAATATGCGGGCACAAATTTTCTTAACAACATAAAACGATAAATTATATGTCAATCTGTTTTTTGTGTCTGTTCTTAAGGAATGTCAATGTTTATTTATAATCTCACATTCTAGATGTATAAAGAAAAAGTGGAATATGTGGGCACCATTTTTCTTAACAAGATAGAATTAAGCAAAGTTTCAAGTCTCTAGTAATTTGAGATAATTTTAAATGTGTTTTATACAAAGTAGCTTTAAATATTGTTAGGGATTGAATAATTTTGTTCTTATTACTTGTAAGAACAAACAACAAGATGGTTAAGAATATGTGTTTCCTCCTAAGAGGTCACAAGTTCAAATACAAAGAGGGAGTAGGCTATGTATACCTCAAAGAGTTGCACAAAAGGGGTCCGTTGTCCCCCAAACAAGGAGTTATCATGTACACTAATTTGGTGTCTATCTTGACCATGACCATGACCAAGGATACTTGAGGCATATGTTGGAGATGTTGATTACAACAACATGAATCTCATTGGATTCTTGTTGACTCTTACTAGAACAATGTGTGTGTGGCCATCGATGGAATTGAAATAAAGTTATGTAAGAGACTAGCAACACATTGACTGAAGCTAGTTTGAAAAACATAAAAAACAAGTGCTACATGGCAGTGTAGTCCATGCCAGGTGGGAATGAGAATAAATGCGACCGAGTAGAGACACATGGGTATAAAGTTGAAGTACATGTGATATCCATGCAAATTAAAAGGTTTCTACTATCTAAGTTTGATAGTACACGAAAGATTTAAAAGGAGCTTGGACAAAAAAATTAGTGTACAATAGTAATACATTTAAAAGGTTCTTGGACACAAAAGATTTAACATACAATATAATAGTAGTAACGTATGTTACATAGGTTCATGGACAAAAACACAAAAAAATAGCATTCCCAAATTAGTTTTATTTAAAACAAGGTTTCCTGGACACAAAAGAAATTGAAATTTATCAAATTATAGGTTCATGGACACCATAAATTATACATACCAAATATGTACTTTTATAAAGTATGGGCATGAGATTTTATAGAGCATGCAAGGAGCCCTCATTCCATACTTAGCCACTTTTTGGATTGTGGGTTCTCGGCTGACGGGCTCAAAATTGGGCCTTTATTGTTCTGTGCCCTACAAATAGCACCCAGAATTCCACAATATACGAATTGACAAGCGGACTTGCAGACTATTTGAATTTTAAGGGCCTCGTGTTGATGTAATATCACAATTGGACTTGGCCCTTGAAATTGTAGTGCAAATGTGGCAAGCAGTATAAAGGACAGGTGGTAAGATTGCAAGAAACGACATACTCTCTATATGTGTGAACAAAAAAAAGTATTGAACACAATTGTACGACATTTATATAAAAAAATAAAAAAGCGTGTTACATATTTTTGGAAATATATATATATATATATGATATCTCAAATTTGAATGAGTGATTTATCTCAAATTTAATTTTGAAAATGACGAAACAAAAAAATATATGCATCAGAAAAACAAAAAAAATAAAATGAAATAAAATAAACAGAATGTCTTGACATTCAACATAGGTGAAGATAAAAATCTAGGAGCACATAAATATATAAGGAGACAAAAGAATAGTTTTATTTGGGATATATGAAAAAAAAATAGTTTGTTACATATTCCTGGAAATTCAAATGTGTTTGTCATATAGACTGGGATTGGGGCTCCCACGGACCATAAGAGAAATATGTACAAGAAATAGGACCGTAGAAACAAGAAGTGGGAGACGGTAGAGTGTAATACTTGAAAACTAGAAATGGAAAGATATCAGTCTTTGGCTATAGATTTATATTCAGAAAAGGTGGAATAACTGTATTGATAAACAAAGGACTATCAATATAGACTTACAACAATGATACATATAAGTATTTTTGGTATTTGCTTGCTGATGCCTTTTCCTGTTGGTTTTCGTCACCGACGCGCTTGAATAACTGGATTGATAAACAAATGATTTATAGTGATGTTCCATATAAGTATTTTTTCTATTTTCTTGCCGATGCCTTTTCCTATTGGATTTCGTCGACGACCCACTTCAAGTTTGTTTCGACAAATTCTTCAATGGAGATTCTCAAGGGGGCGACGTTGATGTCATTCCAGATTTTAATGATAAAAAAATCATTTTCTAATTCGCTTAGATCAATAGAAAGATTACACAAAGCCTTATGAATGTCTCTATTTTGTACCAAATAGCGAACTAGCCAATTGTCCACGTGTTCTTCATGATATTCAAGAATCCTATAAAAAATTTATAAAGACAATGCCTTAAAATTACCAACTTGTTTATCGAAAGCTTGCTTTGTTAACGCCAATGAGTTGATGATTACGCTAGGGTTCTGGAAGTCGTTGGTCCTTCTGGCCAAGTCTATTTTGGTGAGCTTTGTGAATAATGTTTCTCTCTTTGATATTGCTTGCTCGCATGATTGGATGATGAGATACAAATTCTTCACCTTCTCTTTCCAAAATGCTTCTAATTGTCTGAGTCATTTTTTTTAGGGGAGATCATGTTGTCTTCTTGTCATGTATATCGTGTTGTTGACATGAAAGGCAAAAGAGATGATCGTGTGAAAATAGAAAGTTTCTTCATTTTTTATATCCGTCTGCAGAAGTTCGAGCAAGTTATGTTCCCTACTTCCCAGAGAATCCATATTTTTTTATGTTTCTCAGGCCTTAGTAATCAATTTCATTCTTTTGTTGATATGTTTCTCCACATATCCTCTACATGATGCGAGGAAGTTGGAGGAGCCTTTTAGCTTTGTTGCAGGGGTGCAGGGAGTCCCGGGCATGGTTATTGCCAAAGGACTGCCAAGCAATGACATAGGAAACAAAGCCTCCTATAATTCCTTGATCTAGTCCTTTAGTCTAGCATTCTCGGCCTCAATGACTACAATGGAATCATGAAGAGCATCTCCAGTTTCCATGTGAAGTCCAGATATTTTGGACGCCTGCATATTGGCAACGTAAAGTTCCGAACGATGTTTTATTTTCTTATTTTTTACATCTTTTTTTTCAATAATTAACTTTTTAGATTCGCTTTCAAAAACAACACTCTGGAATATGAAGGATTCATCTTCGTAAAAAAATTTGGTATCAACTATGTCCATTGGGTAGCTATAGTGAATCGTGTCTCCCGATTGATCAAGGTTGCATAATGTGTTATCCATATCAACGTCAAGATCCATGTTTTCACTCTCAATTTCGGGCTCCTATGCCTCCCCTACAATTCTTTTTCCCTTCTTATGCATGAGAAGCTTGTGAGAACTATCAATTTTAGGATGAACCTCGCCCGTTTGAAAAAAATTGGGTTTCTTTGTTATTGTGTTAGGCCGTTGAAGCGATGTTTTGTTACTGTGGTGGTTCTGGTCCTCAGGCCCGAAGATGTTCACTGTATCTCTACAGAAATGTTGTGGAGTTGCTTCCAGTAGTTTATGAAAATGTCAGTTTTCTCCAAACGCTAGTTGAAATGAACAAATGGAGGGAATAATATAACCCCCCCGGAAATATTGGTTCAATGCATGCGAATGGAAAATATCCTCGAGCTCTTCGCTCATTAATGATAATCTCTATGCGTGTTGTATGGTGAGTTGTTAGAAGTAAATCTTAATTATTGCATACTTAGAAGTGTGAAGGTGGCAGTTACAACAAAGAACATTTAAGGATTGGAGGTTTCATGAACGAACCAAGCTGACATTCAATGGTATTTGAAATTAACACTGGGAAGGGATAACAAAAGCCTCCGCAAATATTGGCTTAGTGTGCATTAATGGCATATCTTCTTGAGCCTTGCACCCATCAATGACAATTTACATGGTGCCTGCACGATGAGCTTTTAGCATTAAAGATTTAGAAACAAGACACACACACACACACACACACACATATATAAACATTATTTTTTATTATAGATAGGTGTGAAGGTAACGGAGACGGGGAAGAGCAAGCAAGGAAGGAATGGCCAAGTCTGAAAAGCGATTGGACGGGCTTCAAAATAAGTTTATAGGAGATAGTGAGGACAAGTGAGTGTCCAATGGTGAAACTACATGCGTCGGAATGTTTGACTGCAAAACACGTAAAACGTAAGAGGGCATGATGGTGCAGTTCAGCAGACGGTTTGTATATTTGCAGAACTGCAGGAAAGTGGCTAAGTATGGAATAGGGAAATGTCAGTCGGGCTCGTTTTCGGAACTAGGGTTTGAATATTTTGTGAACGGGACAAACTGAGGTCTCGCGAATGGCATTCCAATTATATGTAGGCTGCAAAGCAATATGATTTTGTGTAGGCCTTCTGGGAGCATAGCGAAGGGGAGCATGTACATTTTTTGGATCGCAAGTTCTCGAGCTGGTGGGCTCAAAATTGGGCCTCTATTGCTCTGTGCCTTACAAATAGTACCCAAACTTCCGCGATATACAAATTGAGAAGTGAACTTGCAGGCTCAACATTGCACTTCTACTATTTCGTGTCCTCCAAACAACACTCAGAGTTCCACGATATACAAATCCACGGACGAACTGCAGTGCTGGCGGGCCCAGGATTGCGATTGTTTACGGATCGGAGTTCCACGATATACAAATTTTGATATTGTACAATTTAATTGGCTAGATGGACATTGCACTTGTATTGGTCTCTGTCCTCCAAACAACACTTGAAGTTTCACGATATACAAATTGACAGGTGGACTTCCATACTTAGACACTTTTTGGATCATGGGTTCTGGGGATGGCGTGCTCAAAATTGGGTCTCTATTGTTCTGTGTCCTACAAATAACAGGCAAAGTTTCGCGATATACAAATTGACAGACGAACTTTAGGACTGGCGGGCTCAAGATTGTGATTGTCTACATGTATAACATATAACATATATGTTATATATCTAACATTATCTAAAATCATTATTTTTAAATACTAAAATATGAATATTATATATTGATATTGTACAATTTAATTAAATAAAATTATCAAATGAGTCGCAAGCTTTGAGTCCGGGTCCAATTGTAGATCACCGAAGTTTCGGGCACAGGATGTATACCGCGCACATGGGGCATGAGAGTTGGATAGTGTTGACAAAGGAAATTGCGGCCATAAAATTCGTGAACTATGAAAACGAATGGAAGTCGGTTGGACTCGTGATGTAGAGATATATATGGACATGAAAACTGCCACTCCATCGTCTGGGAATCTTGGACCATAGACATGGATTACCCAAGTTTTGGATGCAAGATGTACACTCGGAACACGGGGAATGAGAGTTCGATAAGGTGTAATTGGCAACCCACGTCCATAAAATTGGCTAAGGAAACGAAAGCGCTCGATCAGACTCGTGGTGTATATTTCATAATTCATGTGCAACACCAACTGTGTGGTGACCAGACCAGTATGTGTACAAATCAGGGAAAACTAAATATGACCTTTATAAAGTATGTATGGATCTCCACTTTTTCGGTCGTGGGTTCTTGGGATGGCGGGCTCAAAATTGGGCCTCTATTGTTCTGTGTCCTACAAATAGCGCCAAGAGTTCTGCGATATACAAATTGACAGATGGACTACAAGACTGGCAGGTTCAATATTGTGATTGTCTACATGTATAACATACAACATATATGCTATATATCTAACATTATCTAAAAACATTATTTTCAAGTACTAAATTATTAATATTAAATATTGATATTCTACAATTTAAATAAACAAAGTTATTAAATGAGTCGTAAGCTTCAAGTCTGGGTCCAATTGTAGATCACCGAAGTTTTGGGTGCAAGATGTATACCGCGCACACGGGGCATGAGAGCTGGATGACATCCACAAAGGAACCCATGCCCATAAAATTCGTGAACTATAAAAACGAATGGCAGTCGATTGGACTCATGATGTAGAGATATAGATGGACATGAAATCTAGAACTTCGTCGTGTGGGAACCCGCAAGCATAGACATGGATTACCCAAGTTTTGGATGCAAGATGTACACTCAGAACACGGGGAATAATAGTTCGATAACCCGTAGCAGGGAACCCACGGGCATAAAATTTGCTAAGGAAACGAAATTTCTCGGTCGGACTCCTAGTGCATATTTCATAATTCATGTGCAACACCAATTGTGTCATGACCAGACCAGTATGTGTAAAAAAAAGGGAAAACTAAATATGTACCTTTATAAAGTATGGGCATGAGATTTTATAGAGCATGTATGGATATCACATCCCATACTTGGCCACTTTTTGGATCGCAAGTTCTTGAGTTGGCGGGCTAAAAAATAGGCCTCTATTGTTTTGTGTCCTACAAATGGTACCCAGAGTTTCACGATATACAAATTGGCAGGCAGACTTGCGGGCTGGCTGAGATTTTATAGAGCATGTACACTTTTTGGATCGTGGGTTCTCAGGCTGGCGGGCTAAAAAATGGGCCTCTATTGTTCTGTGCGTTACAAATGGCACCCAGAATTCCGAGATATACAAATTTACAAGCGGACTTGCGGGCTGGCTGGCTCAACATTGTACTTCTATTGAGTTCCACGATATATAAATTGACAGACAGACTCCAGTGCTAGTGGGCTCCAAGAAAGGAGCAATACATATTAAATATGTACTTTTATAAACTATGGACATGACATTTTATAGAGCATGTACAAATCTCTTATTCCATACTTAGCCACTTTTTTGGATCATGGACTTGCGGGCTGGCTGGCTCAACATTGCACTTTTATTGTCCCGTGTCCTCCAAATAACATTCAGAGTTCCACGATATACAAATCCATAGATGGACTCTAGGACTGGCGAACTCAAGATTGAATATGTATTACACATTACATGTAATATGTATGGCAGGTTATCAGGCTAGTGGGCTCTAAATATCCACTTTTTGGATCGCGGGTTCTCGGTTTGGCAAACTCAAAATTGGGCCTATATTGTTCTATGTGCTGCAAACAACACCCAGAGTTACACGATATACAAATTGAGAAGCGAATTTGCGGGTTGGCTGGCTCAACATTGCACTTCTATTGGTCTGTGTCCTCCAAACAACACTCGGATTTCCGCGATATACAAATTGACAGACAGACTCCACGACTGGCGGGCTCAAAATTAAATATGTATTACACATTACATGTAATATGTAATACATATTACATGTAATATGTACAATATGAAATGGGAAAGTGGACGGTCGAGCTGGCGATATAAAAGTAAGTGGAAATCTCAACACGTGTATCCGCTAGTTCCGGACCTAGAAATTTTCCGAGGAACGAGTAATCCATACTAAATATGTACTTATATAAAGTATGGATATCATATTTTATAGAGCATGTACAGATCCCTCATTCCATACTTAGCCACTTTTTGGATCGTGGGTTCTCGGGCTGGCGGGCTGAAAAATTGGGCCTCTATTGTTCCATGTCCTACAAATAGCAACCAGAGTTCTGCGATATACAAATATACAGGCGGACTTCAGGATAGCTCGCTCAACATTGCACTTCTATTGTTTTGTGTCCTCCACGCAGCACTGAGAGTTTCGTGATATACAAATTGAAAAACAGACTCCAAGACTGGCGAGTTCAAGATTGCCATTGTCTACATGCATAACATATAACATATATGTTATATAGCTAACATTATCTAAAAACATAATTTTAAAGTACTAAATTATTAATAATAAATATTGATATTGTACAATTTAATTAAAGAAAATTATCAAATGAGTCGCAAGCTTCGAGTCCAGGTCCAATTGTAGATCCTCAAAGTTTTAAGTGCAAGATGTATATCATGCACACGAGGCATGATAGTTGGATGGTGCCCACAAAGGACCCCGTGGCCATAAAATTCACGAATAATGAAAACGAACGGCATTCGGTTGGACTCGTGATGTAGAGATATAGATGGACATGAAATCTTCCACTCTGTCGTATGGGAATCGACAAGCATAGACATGGATTACCAAGTTTTGGATGCAATATATACACTTAGAACATGAGGAACAAGAGTTCGATAATGCGTAGCGGGGAACCAGTGGGCATAAAATTGGCTAAGGAAACGAAAGGGCTCGGTTGAACTCGTAGTGCATATTTCATAATTCATGTGCAACACCAACTGTGTGGTGACCAAACCAATATGTGTACAAACCACGCAAAACTAAATATGTACCTTTATAAAGTATGGACATGAGATTTTATAGAGCATGTACGGATATTTCATTCCATACTTGGCCACTTTGTGGATCGCGATTTCTTGGGCTAGCGGGCTCAACAAATAGGCCTCTGTTGTTTCATGTCCTACAAATAACACCTAGAGTTCCGCGATATACAAATTGATAAGCGGACTTGCGGGGTGGCTGAGATTTTATAAAGCATGTACACTTTTTGGATCGCAGGTTCTCAGGCTGGCGAGCTGAAAAGTGGGTCGATATTGTTCTGTTCCTTACAAATAGCACTCACAATTTCGCGATATACAAATTGACAAGCAGACTTGCAGGCTGGTTGGCTCAACATTGTACTTCTAGTGATTTCCATGATATAAAAATTGACAGATGAACTCAAGGGCTGGTGGGCTCCCAGAAACGAGCAATACATACTAAATATGTACAGATCCCTTATTCCATACTTAGCCACTTTTTTGGATCGCGGACTTGCGAGCTGTAAATTGGGCCTTTAATGTTCCGTGTCCTACAAATAACACCCAGAGTTACGCGATATACAAATTGACAAGTGGACTTGTGGGTTGGTTAGCTCAGCATTGTACTTCTATTGGATCACGGACTTGCGGGTTGGCAGGCTCTAAATTGATCCTCTAATGTTTTGTGTCCTGCAAATAGCACCCAGAGTTGCACGATATACAAATTGACAAGCGAACTTGAGGGTTGGCTGGCTCAACATTGTACTTCTATTGAGTTCCATGATATACTAATTAACATATGGAGTCCAAGGTTGGCAGTATCCAAGAAACGAGCAATACATACTAAATATGTACTTTTATAAAGTATGGACATGACATGTTATACAGCATGTACAAATCACGTATTCCATACTTAGCCACTTTTTTGGATCGCGAACTTGCGGGCTAGAAGGCTCTAAATTGAGCCTCTAATGTTATGTGTCCTACAAATAGCAACCAGATTTGCACGATATACAAATTGACAAGCGGACTTGCGGGTTGGCTGGCTCAACATTGCACTTCTATTGTTCTGTGTTCTCCAAACAACATTCAGAGTTCTACGATATACAAATTGACAGACAGACTCCAGGAGTGGCGAGCTCAAGATTGAATATGTATTACACACATGTAGACAAGTGAATGTAGAGGAAGATATGGAGTGTCGAAGGAGGCGCAAAAAAAAAAAAAATACAGCTGCAAACCAGTTCAACAAATACAGACAAAGTAAACAAAAAACTATTTAATATGGAACACGGGCAGAAAAAACGCACCTTTTCATGGATTCCTCTACATCTTCGGTTAGGAGTTATTTGCAGTGTCTAGTTTTCATGTTTGTTTCTATGAACAAAAGTACAAAACAAAAGGGATATGAACATAAGTTAACATGTAAAGAAAAAAGGCAAATACTATGTACATATACTAAAAAAATAGAATAAGATGAATAGAGTAACAAATAGTTTTTAGAAGGATGTACCTTTTCTTTTTTTTTGCATAATGTATATTTTATAATTCAAGTACAACACCAACTGTATGGTGACTAGACCAGTATGTGTACAAATCATGGAAAACTAAGAAGTTGGATAACTTGTTTTTTGGTTTTTTTTTGCAACAAGTTATACAAATATGCTTTGAGACATAGAAATATGACTTTGCAATATGTTTGATGTATATCTCATAATTCAAGTGCAATACCAATTATATTGTGATCAGACCAATATGTGTCTAAGATAAACATAATGTATTGAGGAATGGGCACATTCAACCACACATGGTCAATATGTGTGTTTTGCAGATGGCTTGTATTGTTCAAAAGAAAGCGGAGACTGTATTTGCACATGTAGTTTTCCAATTCTTTTGTTCTGTCATTATTTTGTAGCATGTCAATATTGAAGCCTCCTACAAGAACAATGGGTCGGTTCATATCGAAATGGCCCAATGCATTGGAAATAACATCTACTATTTTGGAGAATGATGCATGGGGAGCAGCATATAGATTCAGTATTGCAACTTCTGTTTTATGAAAAAAAAAATTGCAAGCACCACCTCAACATTCTTTTCTTCGATATGTATATGGTCCAAAATTGGTACATGTTTTTTCACCAATATCATCACCTCATGTGTAATGTAGCTTGATATGCAATTGTGATTTGGGAATTGTTTGTTTTCCATGCATAATGCCATGTATGTTTCCTGCAAGCACAAAATATTGGATTGCATTGTATCATAGTCATTGAGTATATCATCCATCTGTGCATTTAATATGTGTGTGTTAAGCGAGAGAATTGATTCAAATAAATTTGTTTGTATGAATTGGTAATCATTGTGCAGTTGCCATTTTGCAGTGGTCCTGAGTCGTTCCATTTCAATATCAACTTTATGTTTGACTTTGAAGTTATCTTTTGTAAGAGGATTCTATACTTCTGACACAGGACAATGCTATGTATACAAGTCCATGTATCTGAATTCCAGCAGGCTGAAATGCAACATTATCAAGTGTTAGTCCTTGCGATATGTGGACTATACGTGCACATGCATGTTTAATCGGAAACTGTTTTCGAATCTTTAGTCGACTTGTCTTTGCTGATGTTGATAGTGGCTTTGATATTCACAAAATAGTTGTCCAATCGCTTCCAATGTTTGAATTATATAGATAAGCCAACTTGCTTGCTTGTCGCTTACCTATATGCGATTCATGGAACTTAATCCAAAGGACATTAAGTTTTTTTGTTTTCGTATAGCCTTTGAGTATTCCATCCGCACCATTGACCAATCCATCATGTGAATCATAGTTACAGGCATATATTTCAACCAGCATTTCTAATTTGAGGACAAGCTGCAAAGGTAAAGTGGTTGTATGTTCATGACGTGGCACATTTCCATAGTTGTCTTTTTCCATGTCAATTGAATTGATGATGATATCATCGCTAGGCATGAGCGATATCATGTGGCTATTATGCATTGCAACATCCTTATTTTTGTAGAACAGGTAAGGGAACGTTGGGTATGCTGGTGCAGGCCGCAAGCACCTCAAATTGATATATGTTAAGTCATCATATGTTTGGTTGTTTGTCTGCATTCTATTCAGAATTGCAATGAATGTTTCATCTGTCTAGTGCATTGTAGTATGAAATTCAAAGCATTTAATATTGTCTCTCCAGAAGTCATGTGTCATTGTTTCCATGTTAATGGTAGGTTGTTCAAATATCAAAGAATCTTGGATGGGTTGGGCCTAGTAAAGATCCCCACAGAATATCATGTCAATGTTTCCAAAGTATTTTGTGTGCACATGTTTTATGCTTCTTAGTCGGTTGTCAATGGAATACAAGAACTAACTTCCAATAAAAAATGCTTCATCTATAAAGACAAGTTGGAGTTCCTCATAAATCTTAGACAATGTATCCAACATTTCCTTGCTAAGTGGAAGAAACTGTGACTTGTTAAAAGGCATTAAAAATGCAGAGTGGACTGTTGTTCTACCTGCATTATATGCAACGTTTCATGTGTATGCAATTATTAGGCCCTTTGGTTTCATAGGATCAGAGGAATTGTTTGAATTATAAATTCGTATAAGCATTTGGAACAGTGCTTTCACTGCGAATGTCTTGCATGTTCCTGCTCCACCTGTAAGGCACAAGTGGAGAGGAGTGTCCATGCTCAAGCATTTTTTAAGAGCAATTTCCTTTAGAATTGTTTGTTGTTCTCGATTCAACAGATGTCTTATTATGTGGTGTTCATTATTTTCAATTAAGAAATGATGCTTTGTGACTTGAAAACCAAGATTGATACGTTTTTCACTTCCACCTGCTGGAGGACGAGGCAAATCCACTTGTAAGTCATATGACTCACAAGGAGTTCTGGTTGTTTCTTGGTTTGTGAATGTCTCATGAGGATTGTTAAGGCTTTCTAGCTCATTAACTGCAATTTCTAGATCACCCCATGTTGGATTAACATTGTAGGTAAATCTAGCTTCATTAATGTGCACTATAGTCTCAGAGGCAATATACGCAGCGTCCCATGTAGAGAAGTTATGTTTTAATGTCTCTTCGTTTTCATCGAACGGAACGTACAACATCAATTTTTCTCTACAATAGTTTTCATAGTCAAAATGTTTATTGTATTTGACAAACCGTATCACAGAGGGTTTTTTTCTTTTTGATATGGGTGCACCATTTTTTTTGTAATGTGATATGAATTCTGCTAAGCAGATATGCCTAATAGGAGATGGACGTTGGAAGTAATAATCAACAATAGAGCGACATAACACGTCTTCTGAATTGTCAGGCTCTTATTCTAGCAAAACCAGTGGTTTAAGCACAAATGTGCATTTCTCAAGTGGAGATGTGCTTATGAAGACACATTTTCTTGAACTACAAGTGAGGGGCAGGGAAAGTGCAATGTGAATTGCTTGTTGAGCAAACATTTGTTGAAGATTAAGCAATGTATTACCAAGTGTGTGTATCATTTGTATGGAATCAATATGACTTCTTTCATGTTCTTTGCGTATTCTTCTGAATGCACTTGTCATAGATTTGTCAACCTTTGTCATATACGAGGTACACTATGATGTTGTAGCATATGCATTGAACACGTACTGCGCATCTTTATTTGTTTTCCACATAACTGGCATGTCCTTGGAGAAACTGTTGTTCTAAATATGGGAAAGTTTTCGTTTAAGGAAAATTGTTGGTTGTTTAAGAGTACATTGTATGGCTTGGATGTACTCATCTCCTGATAGATTTATCTCTGTCAAGAAGGCATCGAAGCTCATCATCTCGTCAAATTCTCCTTGTTCTATAAATACGAACAAGGATTTAGATTTCTCAACAACAACATTGTCCTCTAAACTAAGTGGATCTATGATTCTTGTAGATCTCATTGGCGACACGGACAAGTTGTATCTGCAATTCAAGTTTTTTGTTTTCTACAACTTCTTGTATGGTAATGTCTATGAACTTTGGCAAGTTCTAGATCCAAATGATTTGTGTTGCATGTTATGTATTTATCCACAAATTGTTTGATCTCTGAATTGTTGTCAGCTCCATAAATTGGTGCACCCTCTATCCACAACAGTGCATGGTCATGTTCATTTCCCCTATTTTGGAATTCAGTCACAAAAAAGTAGTCCGATATTTTTCCAAAAAACGTTTCATCATGGCATATCAATTGTCTCAAAGCATTTATTCTATGTCTATAGTAGCGAGTACATGTCATTGGGTATTTTATTATGAGGTAGTCAATGTCATTATTTTCCAGTGTATCGGCTTGTCTTTTACGTTTCTTGTTCCTATGCAGGTCAGATACGGTGTCTACCAATGGATCCCAACAATGTTCTGCACTTGTAAATGTGATAAAAAAAATGTTGGTGGTCCCAATTGCTGGATCATTGCAAAAAAAAAAAAAATTTGTTTTGTTGAAAATAGTCAGGAGAGGTGTGAATGTTTTTGAAATCTATGTATCCAATATCAGATTTCAGAAATTTTTATAGGTTTACTTTGTACTTGACATCCTTGGCCAACAACTTTCTTACTTGTAACTGGCCTTTTCTTATTCAGACCCACATGCACGAGATAACGTGCTCTATTATTATGCGCATTGTTTTGAAAAACAAATTTGTTATGTGGCAAGAGAAGTCACCGCTTGAATGNGTGTATCGGCTTGTCTTTTACGTTTCTTGTTCCTATGCAGGTCAGATACGGTGTCTACCAATGGATCCCAACAATGTTCTGCACTTGTAAATGTGATAAAAAAAATGTTGGTGGTCCCAATTGCTGGATCATTGCAAAAAAAATAAAAATTGTTTTGTTGAAAATAGTCAGGAGAGGTGTGAATGTTTTTGAAATCTATGTATCCAATATCAGATTTCAGAAATTTTTATAGGTTTACTTTGTACTTAACATCCTTGGCCAACAACTTTCTTACTTGTAACTGGCCTTTTCTTATTCAGACCCACATGCACGAGATAACGTGCTCTATTATTATGCGCATTGTTTTGAAAAACAAATTTGTTATGTGGCAAGAGAAGTCACCGCTTGAATGTAGCAACTCCCATAGAACTATTTAATGATAACTGAATCGTTCTGTAATGTCAGTGGCACATGGATATCCATAGAAGAGTGTTGGAAAGTTCATTTCCTCAGCGAATTTGTCCTTGAATATTCCAAGTGGATGTTTCCCCTCAGCAGGTGCAATTTCGACAATCTTGTCTTGCAAGTCACGAATGCACTGTGAATCAATGAATCCATGCACCAATATCAAGTTCACTAGCATTTTCAAGAGTCTCTACAGAGTTGGCATCCTCTTTTGTAAGAACATTGTTCCAGTTGTCATTTATACAAATGTTTTGTGCTTTGTACATGGCCCTAGAACATAATTCCTTTAATGCTTTCATAACAACATGCACACACACTTTGCCTGTCTAATAGGAATTTTTGTATCGTAGGCATCTTTTCAGAGCCACAACAATTGTCATTGTATCGCTAATGAATTGTGGCAAGGCTTTTTGCACAACATCTAGCTGAACATGCACATTAATAATCGATCATGTTAAACCCATCTGGGGTCATTTATAGCCCCAAGGCCTGATTTGTGCAAATGCAATTCGCAGAGACACAAGTCTCTCCTCAAGTTCTGTAAGTGCACTTACATATGGTAGTGGTGTAGTACATCTTATTTGGTCAGGGGTTGCAAATAGTGGATTTTTTCCATTTTCAAGCGACCGTTTGCATGGAAGACAAATTTTTCCACTGGAAAATGGTTTATCGTGCATTGTCAACTGGAGGTTTTTGCTTGCAAAATAGGCATGAAAGACTTATTGTTTTTTGAGAAATTCAATTGTTCACAAATTGCACATGCAATAGAAGGAGTGTCTTTCATTTTTCTTTCGCAGGGAACTATGAGTAGAAAGTGTTTGTTGGTTTTCATTGGTAGTAGTGCATGGTGTTACTTCTAGCCCATGAAATGTGACAGTTGCATGACTATTCTGGGATATGTGACCGTACCTGTTTCTGTTTTGTTGTGCATGAACAAATTTCTTTAGATTGTGATAAGTGATTTTCTCTCTAAAAGGAAGCGTAGCAATGCATTTGTTTCTCTTGCGCATGACCTTTTCAAGTTGTGGTAACTTACGCTACGTTTCTTGTCCAAGGACACGATGACCTGATGGAAACTAGGATGAATTTCACTCTAATTCAGGTTGTGATAACTTAGTCTACGTTTTTTGTATAAGGCCTGCATGGCCTCATCACAACTGGGATGAATTTTACGCATAACTTTTTTCAAGTTGTGATAACTTACTCTACGTTTTTTTTTTAAGCCCTGTATGGCCTCATCACAACTGTGATGAATTTCATGCATGGATTTTTTGTTCAAGCCCTGTATGGCCATATTGCAACTGGGAGGAGTTTCATTCTCACTAAAAAGCATGCCACGCATATGCAGATTCGATGTGGTTTGGGTGGCATGGACATTGAACCCTGAA
>SNQJ01S0001133.1:315680-380869 GCA_010110895.2 Picea sitchensis
CTATTCATGGCATGCATCGTACAAGCTTCTCAGAGCCAGAAAAAGTCCTGCAAAATAGAAAGGGCAGGACAAAGGCAACAACTGGACACAATTTTCCAATCCACGGAATAGAAGCATTCCCTGCGTCTACACCCCGCCAGATGGTTCCCTCTTGTGATAGCTCTGAACTACTTTTTGAAAACCCCTCTGCATTGAAATTTGCGAAATATCTATGGACGTAAGCTTTGGCATATGAAGACGCATGGTTTCCAGGAACAGAAATTAAAAGCACAAAGAAAGATGGTTTGCAACAGAATTTTGAGGCAAGGACTCCCACCATTTAAAAATAGCAACGAAATGATGGCACTAAAACTTACCCATCAACGAGGGATGACAAGAGCTCAACCCCAAAAACTGCAAACCACAACAACAGGTCTAACGGCTTGCAAAGTTGAAGAACAACAAACCAATGAACAACCACGAAGAGGTCCAACTGCAACTGCAGGACCTCAACTTTGCAAAGTTAAATCAAACATGAACAAGAATCATGGAATGAACCAACGAACAAGCATCGACCACTGAACCAGTGATGTCGATGGAGAACAATTCAACACAATTTCACTCCAAACAACACCATCAAAAAATGGAACGAAACTGTATTGCAACACATCTGTACAATAAACATTTAAGACTGTCAGACCTATTAGGTACACTTAAGACTGTCAGAACTGTCGAAGGGCGCATCCCTGTGCAAATATTTAAGAAAAAATGTAGTGTGGCAGGCCTGTTCTCTCGAAGCAGGCAAGAATAACGAAAAAATCACACAGTAATATGCTACAGAATGTACTCTACCTAGCATAAAATGCTAAAGAAAAAATTCGAACTAATACTAGCATTAATCCACCTTCGACCAATGCATAAGAAAATATATGATTCAAAAAGACCATATACGATCAAATACTTTGGATATGCCAACATATATAACATTGGGAATAGCGAAGCCGGCAATAAGACCTCCAATCCGTTGTCCAATCAGAGCATGACAAATCTGGTACTTTTTATTATATAAAAATCAATGCTTTCAGTTCTCTCGTTCCAACAATAGATAACATGGAAGCTTTCAGTTCTCTGGTTCCAACAATAGATAATATGGAAATATCCGTGGTCAATGGACAATCTAATACGAGGTCAACAAATTATTGATCGCTATAGTCCCTTTATGCCTATGGCAGGGACTAATAAGATGACATGGGCATGAATTTGATTAACTTATGTTATATATTTAGTGTTTTTGATGATTCTTAGATACTACTACATAATATACTATAGGTTTTGCACTCTTCCTGAATGCCTCCTTCACTGATTGAAAATTTGAAGAAAAAGGTATCCATCTGTAAAACTAGGTAAAATAAAATAGCACCCTTTTTGGCGCTTCTTCAAAAACATTATTTTCACGGATGAACTTCAAAAAAGAGACTCCTCGACACTTTGTCAATTGGTGCATTGTATCAGAACATTTCAAATAACTAGCTTTCGACCTTCTTCCATATTTTTCCAAGAACCTTGTTTGCATCAGTAAATTTGTTAAAAGGTCCTTCAACACTTTTTCAATTTGTCTAACATGTTAGTGCATTTAAAAAAAAAATTATTTTGAAATTCTTTTGTTCCTTTCCAAAAACCATGTTTTCATCATAATTTCAAAAAAACTCTTTTATGCCTTGTCAATTCATGCATAGTAACAATTAATTTAAAAATGCTCATATTTTGACCTTCTTCAGAGCTTGTGCAAAAACTTTTCTTTCATAACCTAACTTCAAAAGAGCATGTTCGGTGCATTTCAATAAATATTCACCTCCAAAGTTTGAACTTTTTCCATTGGTGCTTTGTCATGAACTTATATTTTTCATTGCTTCTTTTGAAAAGACTCAAGTACCATCGACTCTTACCAAAAAACTTGAGCACCATTTGTGTTTTCGAAATTTTTAAGTGCCATGGGAAAACTTTGAAAGAGTTTTCATTTTTTGCCACCCCAAAAGATTTGTTTATTATTTTAACAAATTTCGACTTGGCGGATACTGCTTCTTTCATACTTTTTTCTTATTTTTAATTTTTTTTGTCTTTCATTAAAAGTAAGACATATGGTACTCTATATCAAATATATAGAAGCATGAATCCAAAACATGTTCAAAATTGTATGAAGGTGCAAACTCTCGAAATTTTTTGAGTGTATTGTATATTTAACAAGCATTTGCAATCGAAATCTGGAAGTTGTAAAAAAATCTAATTGTATATGATAAAAAAATAATTTTTTACTAAAATTTTCTATATTCATATTTAATGTTTTGTTTTTTTGTCTCTTCATATGAAGAGGGTTATACAAATTCTAGTCATTTACATTTATTTTCCTAATAAACAATGCATAAAAAACATTACAACAATCTTTATTACAATAACATAGCATTTGTTTTTAGAGAGATTAACTTTTCAACTACTTTTAAATTTTGTGTATCATCATAAAAGACATATATCATCAACATTTTTTTTTAAAAACAATTTTTATTACAATAACATAGCTTTTTTTTTTTTTGAGAGAGATTAAGTTTTCAAGTATTTTTAAATTTTGTGTATCATCATTTCTGAAAAGACATGTATAACAACATTATTGAAAAAAAGTATATATGAAAACCCCAATTTAGTTACTATTATGAAACTTGAAAAAACTTTAGTTTGTGGTTGCTTTTCAAAAAACTTGCAAGTCTTGGAAAAACCTTTTTCAATGACCTTTCAATTTATCCACTCATTTCAAAAAAAATAAAAATTTATCTTTATGATTCTTCTTAAAAAGTGAAAAATAAAGAAACAATAAAAAAAAATATTATATAATATTAATATCTAGAGTTTATATTTTGATGGTGTTATTCCTTGATTTATTCTTTATAAGAGAATAATGGCAAGACATCCTATGATTTTTTTTTGGTGAGTTCCTACTTTAAACTAGATTAAAAAATTTCAACATTCAAATGATATATCCATGAATTTAAAAAATAAAATAAATGGAAAATCATTTTCCAGTAATATGATAAAAACATAGTTCAAAATGAATTGATATACACAATTACATAGATAATGGTAAGCAACTTTATACCATTTAAAATAGTTATAAAAATAATTATGAAAACCAAACACAATATAATCTCAAATTTCAACAAGTGAAAGAGAAAAAGAGTTCAAACATCATTATTTATTATTTCAAGAAAACGGGTTTTTCAATAAAGAAATAACTTTCTCATGTTAAACAATTACACAAAACTAAATATAAAAGCAAACTCATAAAAATATTTGCATAAATTACTTGATTCAGGTATAAAGTGTTGGATACTTCACAAAGAAATTCAGAAATTCAATATATATATAAGTAGTTGTTTCAATAATCCATAATCATGAAAATATTGTAAACCTACAATGACTAATATAAATCATAAAAAAAAATAATGATTATGATAAAACAAATATGTCTTTATTTAGTCATTTACTATTTAATAATTAATAATTGTATTCAAATACACATAACACCAAAGATAAAAAAAAAAAACATTAAATAAAATAAAATTGAACAATAAAAACAATTGTTTTAATATCAATCTTGAAGACATAAATGTTAGCTACTCTAACAAAGAATCTCAAAATAACATGAACATTCCTCATCCAAGCTAGCTCTTTTTTCGAAAGCATTGTATGCTTTCGTACAGAAAATGTCGAACCCTGACTACGTGAATTGCATCTCCTTTTATCTTCTTCTATGCAAACTACCTCTATAACTAACTTTGAGGTTTGGATAGGATGATGAACTCATAGTTTCAAAGATGTATTTTCATTGTGGTATTTAAGTATGAATCACTTTTTCTTTATCTGGGTTTTATTTTTTCTTTTCATTGTCGTTTCTTATTTTGTGGTGACCTAACCTTTGTTCTGTAATATCTTTTTCTTAATGTTAAACAGTTTTTTCAAATTACTTGATAAAAGGTTTTTCAATTTTATTGATAAATAGAAAATAGAAGTGCATAGACAATGTAAAGGAAAAGAATTATTAGCTATAGTTATAAATAATTGGTATAGCTAGTATAATGAACATAGTGCATAAAAGTAGTGACAAAAATATATTATGATACAATATATATATTATAACAATAAACATATAACAAAAATATATTATGATACAATATATTGCAAAGATGTGTTATAGAGAAAGTAATTGTAAAACATGGTAATATATCTAAAACTATTACATTAAATTAAAAATATTTGGAAAATGGAAGCAAAGTATAAAGACATTATTCACGTTGCAAGGACAAGAACATATGGAAAATGTTGCTAAATAATATCTAAAGAGGTATGAGATTAGCCAATATCTATAACAATATATCTATATCATCTGCTAAAATGATTACATCGCCTTGATTATCACTATAAAAATACATTTTTGGAATGTTTTTCACTGTGCTTTTTAAATATGACTTTTTCACATATTCTATCTATTTTTATGTTGTCACTGAATCAAATGCAATGAACAATAAAAAAAAATACCAATAAGTAGAAACCATATGCAATCCACAACAACAACAATTAATAGATGAAATGCAAATCAATACAAGTACCAAAAAATAAAGAAATATGCACCTTTATCTAGCCTTCCATGCTTGATTTTTATTTTTCTTTTATATAGCAAATTATTTTTTTGATGTATTCCACATTGAGCAAAGTAGTTGATTCCCTAAAGAAAGTTCAATAAATTGCAATGGAAAATGTTAATATCTCCTTTTTCTTTTTGGTTAATCAATAGCTTATATAGTATACTAATCTCTTAATATATTTAATATAGTTACGCACAAAAATGATCCAGATTTGTACATATGCAACAAGAATATTGAAATATGTTAATATGTACTATGATTTATATGTATTTCAAAATTCAATCACAAGATATTATGGTCAATCCAATATGTATCCAATATAAATATCGTGTATTGTCCATTGGCTATGTTCAACCACACATGATCACTAAGTGTATCCAATATAAATATTTTGTATTGTCCATTGGCTATGTTCAACCATACATGATCACTAAGTGTATCCAATATAAATATTTTGTATTGTCCATTGGCTATGTTCAACCACACATGATCACTAAGTGGTATCTTACTACATGACTCTTTTTGTCCAACAAAAGATGCAAATTGTAATTGCATATGTAGTTTTACAATCTTCATGCTTTGTCATTGCCTTGCAACATGTCAATATTAAAGTCTCTTATAACAGTCATGATTTCACTCAAATATAAAATAGATCTGGTTGACTATTGCAATATGAAATTCATGGACTATTACTTTTTCTAACATGGATTCTACTTTACATTATTAAATGTACATATGTTTCAAAATTTCCATCACTAATGTGATGATTTTTATCAATATCATCACTCCATGATTAATGTGATTTGATATGCTAGTGAAACTTGCGAATTGTCAATTTCTCATGTATAGTGTCTTGTATGTTTTTTGCAAACACAAAATATGTACATGTAAAGTAAGAGTTTAGAGAAAGAATTGACATGAATGATTTTGATTTTGTGGATTGATTGTCATATTTCAATTTCCATTTTGCACTGCTTTGTAGACTTAGCTTTTTGTTTCATCTTGAAATTATTCATTATAAAAGGATTTAGTAGATACAATGATTATATGTTCTTTATACAAGATAAAATTGTATAGAGTAAGAGGATTTAGTAGATACAATAATTATATGTTCCTTATACAAGATAAAATTGTATAGAGTAGTCCATGCAATTGTATTTTAGAAGGGTCAAACGTTAGGTGTCCTTACTGTCATTGACATTGGTTTTTCTGCTCAAAGAATAGGTATCCAATCTTTGGAGATCTACAACTTAAATAAATGAGCTGCTTTATCTTGACAATGTAGTAAAGACAAATTTCATTCCCCTTTCTCAAAAAACTTCAAACAATACACTTTCAAATTTTCACAAGTTTTGCATTATATAGTGCAATGCAATACAGAAAATCCCTGCGTATTTTCAAATATTATCATATACTATTAAAAAACTATGAAAAAAAACATAAATAAAATAAATTGACAAATATACAACATCATAGTATATATTACAARCACTTTAGTGACAAGACAATTACACAAGACATCTCCCATCATAGTATATATCACAAACACTTTAATGCCAAGACAATTACACAAAACATTTCAAGTACACAAATTTCATTCAGGGTTCTCAAAAACTGCACACTCACATTTTCGCAAGTTTCAAATTGGATAGTAAAAATTGCACACTCACATTTTCACAAGTTTCAAATTGGATAGTCAAATGCAACTTTTTAAAAATAACCCTATCTTACATTTCTTGATTAACAATTTTCATTATTCCACCATCTATTATTATTACTTCAAATACACTAATAGTTTTTTAAATGAAAATCTCYCAAAAGTAACACATAGCTTAACATTATTACTATGTTTAACATCACATTGAAAATAAAAAATTGTGAACAGTAAAACTGAGAGCATTCAACCTCAAAAATGAAATACCATGAAAATATAACAAATTTATATTATAAAAAAATATATATTTTTGTTTTTACTATATTTAACATTGCAATTTGTTAAAAAAAAAATGTCAACATCCAATGCAAAAAATAGACAGGAATAACCCTGTAATTTTAGAATTACAAAAATAGACAAGGATAACCTTATAATTTTAGAATTAACTGAATCTTGACCTTTCTTGGCTCACAATTTTCAATATTTCTTCATTTATTTTTATTATTTTAAATACAGTAATATTTTAAAAAAAAAATTAACAAATTACTTTATTTTTAAATAAAATTTACAAAACACTAAAAACAACACATGAACCAACCCTCTTTCAAATACAATGTTTCAACCTCAAATGTCACTCATTTTTTTTATCTTTAACTACGAAGGCTAGCAATAAAGCCTGAATATATTATATTACACTCTTATACACAACACTAAACATAATGAGAAACGCTTTGGAAAACTGTAAAGATCCTTGCAACTAATATAATCACCAATGTTTTAAAGAAACGGGTAAATTTTACCTCAGAAACGGGTAATGTTCCGAGACACAATGTCGTGAACATTCACACCGTGTTCCAATGCAAATTTCTAGCATAGACCCAGCAGTTATTGATTTTATAAAAAGTTGTGAAATCCATCAATAATCGCTTGGACCACTCAATGCTAAATCAATGAATCAACGGTACAGAATACTGTAACCCAACCATTTAAAAAAATAAAATAACACCAATTAGTTTTTTAGTTAAATGATTCACAAAATAAAAACGCATCGATGCTCTCAAAACAAAAAAATCTAATCGATGCTCTCAAAACAAAAAAAATCATCACAATTTTGCAAAACCTAGCCAAAAAGATTAACAATTTACCTTGAATTTTTTTGTTTCAAAACCCAAAATCTACTAACTTTGCCAAATCCACTGACAATTTACAATGATTTTTTTTAGTTTGAAAGCCCAAAATCCACCAACTTTGCCAAATCCACGGATTAGGGATCACATCGGTATCTTGTGCACCCCGAAATGTTAAAAATGTTCAACATTGTAAATTGCTAAAAAAAAAAAAAATGTCAACGCCATAATAAAAATAAGTGGAATGAACATATGATCTATAGTCTTTTAAGAAAAATTAAATTATTAATGTTGTGTATTTTTTAATAAGAAAACAATAAATATGTGATGGAGAATATCAAAACTACAAATACTAAAAGTTATTAAACACTGCAAACTAATCAATGTACAATTAATTTCACCATTACTCAATAAATAAGTGGAATGAGCATCAATCTTATTTTCTTTAAAAAAAAATTAAATTAATACTATTTAATTAAATAGAGAATTTCAAACTTGCGAATACTAAACGTTATTTAACAATTCATAAACTTCAAATTTATTTGACCATAAACTAACAATATAATGCCAAAAACTAACAATATAATGCCAAAAAGAGGATAATAAATATAATTTCAATTTCAACTTCCATAAACTAACAATATAATGCCAAAAGGAGCATAATAAATATGATATATATTTTAGTTATAAGTTTTAAAGATTTACAATATATATCTTAACATTGATGCTGAGTCGTGGATGATTAAGGAACCAAAAAGTCAGGAATTATTTTTTCCTAAGTAATTAGAACATATAAATTAGTACATGAGTACATGATATGTAGTATATTGCATAATAATTGTGAAGCTCGCTACTTAGTGTGAAAACCAGCTAATGGGAAATTCAATTCGACGGTGCGATTCGAATTATTTAACAAACACGAAAAATAATCTCGAAGTATTTAACAAACACGAAAAAAAATCGTCTATGGCTAATGAAAAAGCGAATTGAGTTTAATAGATTATTAAGCATAGATTGATTTGACAAAAATAATTGTATATTGCGAATCAGAGAGCAAATTGAGTTAAATAGATTATTAACCATGGATTGATTTGGCCATTAAGGTCTCTCTTCATAATTAAAGGAATTCGACTTTTGCAAGGTTGACAGCAATATTTCCTTTCAAAATATTGCCACAGCTATATTAGCAAAGATAAATAACTCTACAGGGAAATGTTGCAGAAAAAACCATTTGAAGCTCTTCTGTGTTTAAGCTGAACTGATTTCGCCATTCAGTGGAGTGACTTTTAACAAGAGACATTTAGCTTTTACTCTTTTTTATTACCTCCAAAGGCATACATCTATTGACAATGGGCACAATTAATGATCTTTTAATCTTAAATTCTAATTTGATGGCTAAGCATTGAAGATGCTGGCATATTTCCTTGCATTTATGAAGGCATCCGTTAACATGTTTACTTTTTTACATTTACCTAATCACATTATAAATTTACTGTAAAAATACATAATTACCACTTTTAAATGATTAAGGAAGATTAAAATATATGTAGGCCACCTTTATATTATTAAAAAACACTCTACACATGTTTCATTTTGATGACACTCATTCATTTTTATATTTAAAAGCTCGTTTGATGCCACGACCTGCATGGACGTTTTATATGCACTCTGTGTTGGAGTCGGCCAACATAAAATGAGGAGAGTGTATGGCCCTACTCTGGAAAAGGCGGCACACGGCAGGCAAACTGCCAAAGCTGTACAAAATGCCATTATCATGGACATAGCACGGGCATTTGGATTGGATTCAGAAAGAAACCGTGCGGAGATTTCTCAACAAATCCAACTTTTGAAGGATGATCTTCGGGATTCGAATAACGAGAATAAACTGCATATTTTATACTCACACGAAAGAATGTTTGATAACTGGGCCATTGAATTCAAAACGGAGTGGGCTAATTCGGGAGCAACCTTTTTTGAGTTACTTTTTCGGCAGGTTTTTAGCGATGCAGTTTTATGGGTTGATTTAAAATGAGGCAAAACTCCTGAAATAAAGTTATGGAATTTTGATCTATGTCAAACTCAAGCTACTTTGAAAATTTGATGAGATTCAGACCCATTTCTTTCCATGAAAAAAAGAAAGATTGCTCCCTATTAACTTACTTGATTCAAAACCCCATTGAGATGATGAAAGGATGCCCAAATACCGCTATTTAATACCTTCCTTTGTCCTCTGACTAAGATACGAAAAATCCTGTAATTCTTGAGTCCTCTCAGACATATAAGCGCAATGGTTTACAGCATTGATTTGCACACTGTAGAGAGCTACGTCATGACCCCACATGCCCTGTAACAGGTCAGTTCCTCAAGTCTGTATGGAACTATTCAAGAATTGGTTGACAGGACTGTTGATATTCGCAATAAAAGTTCGATCCAGCATCTAGGAAGCAGTGCTTCTGTAGAGGATTGTGAACTGGCCCTGTACGATATCTATAAAATATCTGAAGAATATCCTTCAACTAGATATAAATTGCGAATATCTGCGTTGATTTCTATCATTGTGGAATCAATGCAACGTCCATCACAAGGTCACGTTGAATTTCAATTACGAAGAAAGGTGTTAATCGATTTATTGAGCATAGCGGGGGATAATGACAGCAAGGTACATTTTTTATTCCAAATGAGATGGATAATCAACGAGCTGCAACAGAATTGGGTTTCTTAAATTATTTTTTAATGTATAATTTTTTTTCATTTGTAAAATTATATAAAATTTGTAAAATATTGGTTGTCTGTATTATTTTTTTAATTTCACAATTATCAAATAATATATAACTTAACTTCTGACTTCACTTAATTAAACCTTGTCAAAATTTTACTGAGCACTACTACTTAATCCAATTTTTTTTTACGATTAGCCGATTACAATATACTGCCCAAGACAAATATAAGAAGACAAAACATTACAGTGAACAGGTGCCTCCTTTCCCAACGCATATCCGGCCCCTTTAGCATAGAGAAAACCCCTAGCTTTCCTTTGTTTCTATGGGAAGCCATTAATTGGATAAACATGAAAATCGATGGGAAAATGAATTAACAAAAATAGTGAGGTTCTGTGTCATAATAGCATAGTTACCAAATTCTAATTAGGATTCAATACGGTAAGGAAAAAAAATATCAATTTTTAAATTCAAAAAAAATGCTCCAAAATTTGTCAATATACTTAACTAAAATTTGCAATATTTACCTTTTCTAAACATAGTTTATCATTTAAATTTTTATTTCAACTATATAAAATTTAAAATATCATTAAAGTAAGTTATAAGTCATAGTAATTATTTCTATATAATGGGATTGGAATTGCACCAAGAATGGAATTGGACTTGCACCAATTTTTCACTATAGTGAATCTATTTCAAACAACAAAAAATAATAATTTCATATTTATAAAACCAAAATATTCTTCTTAACCTTCATATTGATTCCAGCTCTGTCAAGGATATCAAAACAACTCATCAGTTCTTTCTTTCATGATGGTGTGAATTATATTATCATTACTGTACTGGCTCGGATCAACTGAGTACAGAATATAAGTAAAGAGGTTCAAATAGCTTATATCCCGTTCCTTCAGTGATCCTCTTCCTATTGCTTCTTTACGAGAGAGTGGAGGCCCAGATCTACCTATACCAAGATTACGGAACTCTGAAAGTGCAATTGCAGGCCAATGATACCTCGATCCAAAAGCTTTGTCTAATAGTAAGGTCAAGGAGATTAGAGCTGCGCCAGCTGAAGAATCTAAACAAATGCGTGGTTCTTTTAATTGTCGTTCTAGTTGCTCAGAGCAAACCCGCACACAGATGCCTGATCAATCCCGTTAGAGTGGTTTGGTGATCCCATATACAAATGATATTTCGACTCTATTGGAATCCAACGCTCCAACAAATCGAATTTGCGGAACAATTTGGCCAAATCGAACGAATTGACGAATTTTCGAATTCATTTCATCGATTCTGCCGAATTTATAACTATGCTGATAGGTCGTATACGGCTGACCTAGGAGAGAATTATGACCCATAAAGTTTCTCGTATGCATTGAATGTCGTTGTCAGAGTAAATTGCTACACCAAGAGGCATCTTCGTGATGGAATTGAGATTAAGGGAATGTTGTTGTCAGAGTAGATCACTACACCATGATGCATCTTCCTGCTGCAGTTGAGATATAGAAACACCTTAAGAATATCAACAAAAATGATTGTTGGGATTTTTTTTTCAAAAAGAAAAATGACTTGTGTTAGTGAATATAATAGGTCTTTTACAACATCTTCTAACCTGTCCAAGTCTTATAAGTCCTTCTTCCTAGTCTAAATAGACATAGGATCTGATCATATTACAAAAAACAGTACATTGTCTCCTATCTCTGTAGTAATTAACCATTGTTTTACATATCAGAATACAAAAAGCCATAAGCAGTGTTGTTTCAATGTTTTTTTTTCAAAATATACATCAACCAAATTTCAACCCTGCACCAGTAATCTATTGATTTACTACTAATCTTTCAAAATTATCTGGATATCCTTCTGTAACCTTTGCAAAATAAATTCCATCTTCTTCCAATTGCAAAGCATCCTTTGAAAGTTGGTCAGCTTCCTGGTTATAAGCTCTGTATATATGTTGAGCTTTGAGCTGTTGAAAACTCCTACTCAGCATTCTAATTTTTTCCATCCAAGACTGCAATGAGATCACCTGTAAGTTATTATAATTAGCAAACCAATCGATAATAATCTTTGAATCTCCTACCAGATGTAATTTTGTAACCTTTTTATATCTTGCAAAATATAATAAGCACCACAAGGCAAGGAATTCACCCCTAGTATTGGTGCCTCTACCACAATTCATTTTTAATCTAAAGCTACTCAGCACTGGGCATTTTAATAGAGCACCAGCCCCACATTTTAAACCTTTATCTTATGAAGTTCCATCAAAAAACCCCACTGTCAAATTCCAATCCAAAATGGGAGGTCTGTCTATCCTTCTTATCTTAGAATATAATTGCTAACTCTGACCAGATTGGGAAGTAAATCTTCAAAAATAACCAAATTTATGTGTTTCCAAACCTCCCAACATATAAAGCAAGGGATTTTGTTCCCATTTTCCTTCTTTTTTAACCAATTTTGAAAACAGTCTGCAATTTGAGCTCCTTCCCAAGGACTGACTAAATTTAATTCATTTTTAATTGTTTGCCAAATACCTTTGATGAACCTGCACTCCACAAAAAGATGAAACATTGTTTCCTCACTGATCCCAAACAAGACACATCTACTTGGACCATTTAAACCTCTTTTGTTCAAATTTTCCCAAGTAAGAATTCTCTGCTCCATCATTAACCAGACAACCCGTTTGACTTTTAAGGGTAACTGCCAATTCCAGAGTTCATTATACCAATAACAAGGTTCAGCTTCCCTCATCTCCAACATTTGAACTTTGTAAGCATGATTAGCATTAACCTGTCCCCTTTTTGTGTCCCAAGACCAAAGTAAGGTATCTTTTGCATTATTTAGTACAAAGCCCAGCCCAACTAAGCCCTTAACAATATTATTCCATTCCTCTTTTTGTTCTCCTTCCAGCCCTAGTGACTCAGCCTTTTTCCAACTTGTGTAAGTTGTATCCTCTACCTCACTAGTCCTAGCTTGTGCAAGGAATCCAATCCCTTGAGCCTTCAATTTCAAGATAAGATTCCTTCACAATTTATAATAAGCATATGAACCAACCATAGGATCAGTACCAATTCTAATATCCCTCCCATTCCCAGACTTCCAAACCAACCAATCTATTATAATTGATAAAGATGCAGTGAGTGCTCTCCAAAAGTTTGATGTACATGTCCAATTATTCCTACCTTGCGTGAACCACTCCTCCACATATTTCTTCTTGAGATATTTTTTAATTGTCACCTCATGCCAAAGACCAAGCATCATAAGACATCTCCACAGACTTTTTGCTGCCAAAGCTTTCCCAAAGGAAAAGATATTTTTTGATCCCCGCCCACCAGTCTTTTTTGGTTTAGCAAGCTTTTTCCATCTTACCAAATGCATCCTTTCATTAACTCTTTTGCGAGTCCACAATAAACTAAACATCCTCCTTCTAATACTGTTTAGAACACTTTTTGGAATCTTAGCCAAGGATAGCCAATATACAGAAATGCTTTCAAGGACAGCCTTTACAAGAATCACCCTCCCCTAAAGAAAGCCATCTATGACACCAATTCAAGATTCCTTTTTCAAATTTTTTCCTCAACCAATTCTAATCCATTCTAGAGTAACAGTTTGGTTTTAAAAACAACCCAGGTACTTAAAACCCTCATCAACTGACTTTACATCATAGGTCAAAATTTCTTTTAACATAACCAGTTCTTCAACTTCCCACCCAGCTTCTAAAAAAACAAACTTTTGTGGACTAAAGGCCATCCCTGTCACTTTACAAAAGAGATCCAAAACCTCCTTAAAAACTTCCCACTCAAAAAAACTACCACTCCCAAACAGAATTACATCATCCACAAACATCAAATGTGTAATGCATAATCCTTTTGCCACGGGTATACCTTCAATATTCTTAGCCCTTACCTTCTCCTGAATAGCTCTTTGTAACCCTTCTATAATAAGGAGAAAAAATAAAGGGGTTAAAGGGCAGCCTTTCCTTAAGCCCCTTGTACTTTTAAAGAACCTGGTAGGCTTGTCATTGATCAATACAACAAAGTTTGCAGAAGATACACACCCTAATATCTAGTCTGTTGCTTCTAAACGGATACCCACCTATAATAAGACAATCCTTAGGAAACCCCAATCCACTCTATCATAGGCCTTTACCAAATCCAACTTTAGAACCAGTGACTTTATGTTTTTTACCTTTATACTGTGTAGTGCCTCCTGAGAAACTCCTATAGCATATGTAATTTGTCTGCCTTCAAGGAATCCAAATTGTTCCTTTGAGATTCCAACAGAAAGAGATGATTTAATTCTAGCAACAATAATTTTTGTAATAATCTTGTAAACCAGATTACATAATGCAATTGGTCTAAAACCTCCAAAAAAATCTTGCTTATCATTCTTAGGTATAAGTGCAATAAAGGTAGCATTTGATGCACCAGAAAATCTCCCTTTCCTCCTAGTCTCTTCCACCATCTCTAATATATCATTACCCAGAAGATAGAAAAAATTCAAAAAAAACTCAACAGTCCAACCATTCGGCCCAAGACTTTTTGACACCTTAAAACCTTTGATACTTTTCAATATTTTTGCTAAAGTAACTCGCTCGGACAGTCTAGAGCCTTCTTCCTCTGAAAACATTCTCGGGTAATTTCTTAAAACATCAAGTTGATCAGAGGTATAAATATTATTCTGTGCCTTGAAAACATTCAGGAAATAGTCCACTGCTTCCTTTTGTAATTCATGATTATTAGATATTAATGTTCCATCATCCTTGGTAATATCCCATATGGTATTAATCTATTTTCTGGAATTTGCAAAGGCATGGAAGAACTTGGTGTTTGTCTCCAGAGGCCAACCAGTTTACTCTACTCTTCTTCCTCCAGGTATCCTCCTCCTGTCTTAAGAGAAACAATTTCCTCTCTTCTTTTTCTATTTCCAAATCCTTATCTACCTCCTCCACAAAACCCCCTAGGAACTCAGTGTATAAAGTATCCAAGTCCACTTCTAGCTGTACCAATTCTTCCTTGGCTTCAGCCTTTTTCTTTCTTTCCCAAACTATCACTAGCAACTTCAGTAACTTGAGCTTTTTTACTAAATATTCCATCGGGTTTAAAGACTTCGTTCCCAGCAAACCATTCCAGTTGGATCTAACGAAGTCCACAAACTCAGTATCATTAAGCCAAACAGTATTAAACTTGAAAGGATAATTTACATGATCATTAACTTGTTCCATATGAAGGATCACTGACATGTGATCTGAAATCTTTACATTACACACCCATGTTATGTATCTCAACCCTGAAGCCACTAACTTCTCATCTATCAAGAACCTATCCAACCTTTTTACTATGTAGTCCCAACCACTTCTCCCATTCCTAAGGTAGGTAACAATTTTACAGGCTCAACGTCCACCATTCCTCCTGCTTGTATCAATTGGGTAAAGTAGACATGGAGGGGATCCACTCTAGCAATCTCCCCCCACACTTCCATACACAAAGTGGTAAAGTTTAGATCTCCCCCCATAACAAGATTCTGCTCATTAAATAACCCATCCTTTTTTAAAGTCTCCCAAAAAGCCTCTCTATCTAAGTAAGGACCATATCAATTTAGCAGCTTCAAACTTTTATTTAGATCTTTAACTATACCTTCAAGCAGGATCCCTGCAGGAGTCAAATAAGCATAGAAATCAGCTTTGCGCGGATTCCAAACCAAAATCAGTCCACCAAAAAGTCCATTTGAGTTCACCCCACACATAAACCAGTTAGCGAGTAATTTAGAAAACATATCTCTCGCTCTTGCTTCACATACCATAGTTTCCTGTATAAAAAATATATCAGGTTTTACCTTCTCTAGAAACCTTTTGAGGACTAAATTCTTTGCAGATCCCCCCACTCCCCTAACATTTAGGGTTGCCACTATCATTTTTTAACCCTCGCTAGGGCTTTCTGAGCTCTAAGCGCCCTTGGACCATCAAGCACCCCAACACTAGGAATCTCTACTAAATCCTTCTCTCTTACCAACTTCCTCGCACTACGAGTTTTAAGGGGAGAAAAATATTTTTCTAAACCACCATTAACAACCCCTTTCATCAAAGTAGCCTCATCTCCCGGGCCCTATCAACTTCCCTACTTGACTTCTCCTTCTTCCCGGACCTTTCTACAGGTTTTGATAATGGAACCCCCCCCATAAAAAATCTGCAGTGGCGTCCGGGTAAGAACATCCCTATAGGACGGGATAAAACTTCTTAAAAGCTCCTCAAGTTCCGAGAAAGTAGGCATAGCTTTTTGGCCTTCAGCGTTCAAAAAATCAAATGAAAAAACACCAGCCTTACTGCAGCCATCCTCCTGTGCCACATGCCGAGTAATCTCAGCAGATTCTTCCACAGGTTTTGAGCCGCAGACACGACTTTCCTCAACTGCTAACACCCTATCCTCACTTGAAGAAGACCGCACAGGAAAATCTTGTATTACCCCCACTCTATCCCCAACCTCTACATGCCGACTCCGCTCATCGAGCCGAGCTTCCACACACACAGGAAACAGCTCGACCCTCTCCTCAAATTGAATAATGTGAAATCGATCCGTAAGCAATAGGTTTATGGTCAAACTGTTTCATTAACACAATTTGCTAAAAAATTTAAATACTAAAACTAATTAATTCATTCTTAAATTAATTAATTGATTCCTTAATTCTATTATCTGACAATGTAAAGACTAGGCCTGAATTTTATTTGCAGACTAGAAAATAATGCAGAAAATACAGTCCAGAAGAAATCTACCATACTAACAGAGATAATGTATGGACTTAAAACTTATCCGACTCCAAGGATTTAGAGCAATTCTAATTCCATGTTAACCAAAACTGAAACTCACCTATGACTGCAAAATTCCCTGAACAGTTGGAAAGTAAAACAATCACAGAAAATGCAATTAAAATGTAAATATATTTTGGAAACTCAATCTTGGGAAAACCAACAACAAAATCGCTCTTCTTTGGCCTTACATTAATTTTAGGCATATATTCATATTACAATGTCATTAATGAACAAAATACCAGATTTAAGAATGTCTATTGTGGTCTTCTATATAACTTTATATAACTTGGCAATTGTGAAGAAACACAACAAAACAATCGTGTTTTCTTCTGTGACGGTGTATTCCTTATTTGGATTGTGACTTCTTCAACTTATTAACACAAAATCATTTGGAGTGAACTTCTTCACCTTACCAACACAAAATCGACTCACAGAGAATGCTATATTTTATCCCAAATTGCTCTGCAAACCTCCATTTCCCTTACACCTTGCGATATCTATTGCCCCTCATTCTCTAAATTCATTGGTTTCTTTTTATCTTCTCTATTGCGCGGTAGATAGAGCATTCAAACTCCTTGTGATCAGTGGAACCAACAAAAGGAAAAGTGCAACTTCTTTTCCCTATTGTGGCATGTTATCCATAGCTCACCAAAGCCCGGACATTTCTATTCTCATGTTTGGCAGTTCTACCACCACCACACATCAACCAATCTTTCAACGGATAGTGGGGGTTTTCTCTATGAAGGAAACCAGCCTACAATCCTTGGCGATAGGGCACAAAAGGCAAATATGTATGCTCCAACTCGATGCCACATTAGACTGGAAGCCACTTATCAATACGCATAAGCGACTTCCTCCGCACAAGGTACAAAACGTTTTCCACGATTGTTGTTCTCTTCGTTAACATACAACCTCTTCTTCTCAGGTACGTTCTGGAGAACAATGAATCTAAACCCTATGCTAGCCATGACTTTGAGGAAGGCTTCTTTAACATTTATTTGGCCTGGCCAGCAACAAGGAGTATTAAAGGGAAACAAAATATTGAGCGTCGGGGACTGATACAATACATTCTCCCCCAAATTCCAGAGGAAGTTGCATTGCATTTAATAAATGGTGCTCATTGAACTGGTAAGTGGAAGGTATCTGGTTGAATTCCTATTTAGGATTGGGGCTCAAATATCTTTGCTGCTTGTTCAATTCCGAGGTTCCGAGGGAGAAGCAAGGTAGGTGTTGAAATATGGTACATGGAATGTTGTCATGTTCAATCATGAAGGGCAGATTTTAATTCGGAGGATGGAAGACATGCCCACTATTATTTGCCATTGGATTTCCCTTCTCTTTTGGTTGACCTACGTCCTTTTGTACACTTGTGTGCCAGTAGGTTTCGTAAAGTGTTGATCCAAATGGCTAGTGTAATTGATTTTGAGGCGACCCTAGGGTTTATGTAAAAGTGGATTTGAAGAAGAAAAAGCCTCCTTTTATTTCAAATAGGATAGTGGATGAGGTTCGTTAGTGGAAAGTAATGTTATTTGAAATTGTCCAATGCTTGTTTTTGCCTCTCAAGCTCAAGATGATTTTGATGCAGAAAAAGGTATGGATGTGGTTGAAGGTTGACAAGTTAAGTCCACCGAGAGGAAAGGGGCGTTGTCTCCTACTCCTCTCGACAAGCCTATTAGAGCAATGGGTGTTTCTACTAGGGCAAAGTCATTAAAGGAAGTTGTGTCTCTTTCCCCAAACAAGGGTGCCACTTCCTTGGGTAATGTAGCATTGAGCAACATATTCAGTACTATGGGGAACCCTCTAATCATTGAATGCAGATTTCTCTTCTTTCTAGGAATGTAAGAGGGATTACAATCCCATGTCATAAGCAATTGGTTTGAAAGGAGTTCTGAAAAGTGATAAGCTAGATTTATTTCTCTAAGAGGTGAAGTTTATTGGTTTTGAGCTTTACGGTCGCATGAGTTATGTGTGGAATGGTGTCCCTTTGGGGCCACACATCACTTTCAATGAGGGAGGGAGTAGTGCTTTATATATCCCCTTACCTTCAGAATTTTGTTACATCACATGGATATGACCCAAATTATCGGTGAGTGTTGGTTACTCTTTTAATACAAGAGAGATTTCTTAGATTTTGTTTAGTGTATGCACCCAACAACACTTCAACTTGAACCTACCTTTGAGAGTGCATGACTCTTTCTCTACCAAATGTAGAATGGATTATGGATGGTGACTTCAACATGGTGAAATGGGAGGATGATCGAGGTGGTGGTGCAAGTCCCATGGTGCATAGTGCGGATAAGTAAGCATGGTTGAGGTGTAAGGTCATGCTTCAGTTGTTTAATCATAATTGATAGAAAAAGGGTTGGACTATGGAGGTTGGTTCACTTGTCCATTTTTTGTGAGGGGAAGGAGACGGTGTAAGAAAGATTGGATAGGGTGTATGGCCCTCAAGATTATATTTCCTTTTGTGGAAGGCTTTGACCAGGTGATGAAATGATGGAAACCACTAGCTTGGATCATGTAGAGGGGGCCTTTTAGGCCCTAATAATCATCACATATATGATATTAAACATTAGACTACATGATAATGTGTAACAAAGTAAGAATATAGGTAACAAGTGGTAATTGTAACTAAACAAAGGATTAGTTGGAGCGGGTGCAACTGCTCCAACCATTTACCTATTGTATAAATAACCCTAAAGATGGAATACAAACCCAGAATGGAATTCCTTCCCCACATTTGTCTCCTTTCTTGGGATGTGTGCGTGTTGATATGCGTTCCAATGTAGTCTCTCTCTTGAATATTTGTCAGTATTACCTCGACTACAACATTTTTATTTTGTTGCCATGTGACTTGAACTCGGACTTTGATATTGAATGGAAGATTTGTTGAAGGTTCTCGTGGAAATAAACAAGCTTGCATGAAGATGATCTTGGAGCAACCTTTTTCCTGGTGGTTGAGAGTTGCACAGAAGAACCCTGCATATAAGAACAAGAAAATACAAAACCAAAGATAAGTATATCTTTAGAGAATAAAATAATAAGAAATTTGTTGCTATAGATATTCACTTCTAAAGATGGTTACGAAAAATTATTGAAGAACGTTGGTAATTATTTTAAAAGTTTATTATGGACAATTTATGTCGGTGTTTCATGTAGTAATATGAGTTTGAAAGAGATGAAAAAGATTCACAAGTCAAAGGTTTGCATGTAAATAAATGAAAATAATGCTCTCACCGCAATTTACCATTGATGAAGAGACTTAGTTAAGAATGATGTTAAAAACAAAGGCATGGGCATAGATTCATTTTTGGAAGTTCCAACGTGAAAATATAGATGTAGTGATGATCGAAAGTCCTTTGTTGATCCAGATTTATGAGCAGAACGAAATGAATAACAGACTGAATACAATAACACAAAGATATGGAGAACAACAACAAATATCTAGTGAACAATAACTTCTATTGAATAAATAAAATTGGTTGAAACTGTAAAACTCCAGAACTAAAAATGACTTGCTCGTATGGTGGTAGCTATCTATGAGAAGAGATGTGGCTACTATGTGCATCTGTCTGAGAAAAATGATTACAATTAGGGTCCAGAGGCCTTTTTAACACTACTCATGAATGCCAAAGCCCTAGAAATCCAAAACCTGACCCTAGGAGGTGAAACACCAGAAGTCATGTGGGCCCTGTTATCCACCAAGTTGCACGTAGATGGACTTGCAGTTGAGCCGCCAAAGATGAACAAGATATTGTTCAAATTCAGAGTTCAGAAGTCCATCCAAGCCCCATGGTCCCTTGTACGTTCTTCAAATTTTCGTATTTTCATAACCCTGCGGGGAATTGTAATAGATGAGCTAGTATGATGAACTTTGTAAAAGGTCTTGGCCACTTAAGACCCACTCTCAAATGCATTTACTCTAGGGTGTTTTTTTTATCTAGCAATTATAAGTTGTTTACAACAGCTTATGATTGTTGGGCTTTTTCACTCATTTCTCCAAAGCTGGAGTATTTGTATTAGTATATGGGCCTTAAAGTGATGTCTGAGCCTAGTGTCTAATGTATATTACTATACTAGTCATCAATTTTGACTCACATGGAAATACGCTAAGTCCCCCTTAGGTTTTTTTTTTAATGTTTTCAGATAATATAAAATTTCCCGCAAAACAGGATATTTTAATTGTAATTGATGAATAATTTTAAAAAAGTGGTACTAGAAGGCATCATATGCCTTAGGGGTATTCATTTTTCGTCTCGAAATACCCACGTTACCCATAGACCACTTTTCAAGAGAAAAACAATGGTTATTAATCATTAAAAAAATAATTTCTCTCGACATTAGCCAAATAAAAGACGATTAAAAGGAAAAATCAGTATTCCTTAAAATAAAGAAACATGTATCCCACATGTTCCTTTTGTCCTGAATCTTAAGGAAAGTTGTTGGATCTTTCCTAAAATGAGAAATCACTTATCCTTGAGTCAATTTGAGTCTAACCGTCATTTCCATTTCCCCTAAAACGCTTTTCTATTTGTTTATATTTCCACTAAAGCACTTTTCTATCCCAACTCACATGCTTTTCTTGAATAAGAAACATCCACCTTTTCTTTCACCACTCGACTTAACTCATCCTTTTTGCTTTTACGACTCACCATCCACCTAAACTTTTCCCATCTTTTTGTTTTCACAACTCGCCATTCACTCAGGGATGACTCGCCTTCTCATTTAGGAAACCCTAACCACTCACTTGGCTATTTAATAGAGGCGACCTACCTCTTGTAGGTTAGTTGGAATTTTGCTAAGAGTTTGCTTGTGATAAATTGTAATCGATTTATCTTCTATTGGAACAAAAAAGGCTTTGGAGGCTATTGTGGTGTAGAGCTGTCATGTGTGGCTTCAAGGTGATCAATTGTGTATGAGGTATACTTTTATTTAGCTTATTTTGCATTTATAAATTGTTATTATTGGCCTATGTTTGGAGCTATCTACTTGTAGGATATAAATAGAAAAGCTAAGCTTGCTTGATATTTCTGTTAGTTTATGTATGTTAGATAGTTGTGAGATGCGTGTTTATTTAGCTTAATTCCATGCTCTTATTGTCTTTCTAATATATGAAACACCATGCTTGTAGCTCTTTTGTTGCAAGATTTGTCTTAGTATTGCAGGTTTACATCATTTGAATGATAGGTTGAAGCGAGTGAGCTTCCTCCCACTTTCAAAGAGCTTTGAGAAGATCACTTTCCCTCTGCTTTCCTCTATCAAAGACTCCATTTCCCAAGACATTCCAAGACAACAAACATTCTTCTTCTCTCCTTCTCACAATTTCTTATAAAATCTTTCTCTTGGTTACCTTTCTTGCATGTAACATTTTTTTTGGTATTTCAAATTCAGATCTAAAGCTAAAACAATTTGCATGCATGAGTAAGATTTAGATCTAAACCATTAAAATAAAACGAGTTCATTTCTAGCTAGATCTACTTCAAATTTGTTTGCTTTTAACTAGTATTTCAAAGTAAAATCAGTAGGTTAGAAGCTATGCAATCTTACTAGTTCATTAACTGAATATTTGGCAAGTTGTAAGTGCCATTGCTTTGTTGATTTAATATCAACAAAGAAAGATCCTAAGGGCGTGAGCATTTTAGCTTCCTCTCCTTAGTTCCTTTTCTATTGGTTTGCCATAATTTTTACTTAGATGTTTTCTAATTTGTTAGGGGTGTTCCAAAACACTTTGAAAGTGTTTTTTGGGAATTTTGTAGGACTAATTGTTTGTTGTTATTATGCAGAAGTAACAGGCACAAGGGGAGACTCTTGCAAATTTTTGAAGATTTAAGCTTACTCAAAAACCCTTGAAGCAAGTGGACACCTTATCGCCTTGAAAAAATTTGTTGAAAACTCATAAGCCATTGATCCTAAGATAAAGGATCAATGTGCATTCTCACAAAGAAAAAGAGTTGTAATCATTTCAATAAAGAGGCATAGGCTACACATTGCCTTGCCTTGTTCCTTTAGGGGGATCGGTGTCGGTGTCTTTTCTCTTGCAGTGATTACTTTCAGATTTTTAATTAAGTTCTTTTAACTCCTAAAAGAGATAAAAAATAACTTCGATCACCTAACTTACTAATAAAATAAGCCACATTTTAGAGTAGTTGTTTTCTTTTAAGTTCCCTCAGATCCACCTTGCATGTATCATCCATCTAGAATACTAATTGCTAGACTAGTTCCTTTTTTGCAATTATTTGGAATAAACCTTAGTTACCAATGTTCCACCAAGACTCTGGGACGGGGGTGCGCGGGAGCGGGGAGACGCACAGGGGGGACGTGTGGGAGCACCCCCAAATTTTGGGGAAATTCATGGGGGACGGGGGGACGTCGGGGTCCCAAGCATAGGGGTCCCCAGCTCTAAAATTATAAAAAAACATATAAATATTAATGATAAAATCCCAACAATAACAATTCATCCCATGTAAATTATTAAATTCATCATTGTGCATACTAAATAGTAAATAGTAAATAGGAAACAGTGAACCAGTACTAAATTCAAATTTGTAAATGATATAAATAATAAACATGATTCGGATTATGATTTCAGATTCAGTAATGAAATACATTGATTCATAAATCATAAATGAAACAGATATAGTAAAATATTGTGCATCCAGAAGCAGCCATTTTCGAGGGGGGATGCCTAGAAGCACCCATTTTGGGGAAACATGCCCCCCCACACTGGGGAAACGCAGCCCCCTGCGTCTCCCCGAGTTTCCCCAAAAGGGGGACGTGGGGAAACGTTTCCCCAGGAGCACCCTCGTCCCCGGTGCGTGGGAAACGTGGGGGGTGTGCACCCCACCTTGGGGGACGCGTCCCCGTGGAACATTGTTAGTTACTCAACTGCGTATGCAAGCCCGTTGTTACTTTCGAGTGGTATTTGGTGACCCAAAAACGGACCTGACTAACGCATGCTATTTTTAATTGGGAAAATCTATCTTATTATGCTAATGTCTAAGACCTCTACTCTGGCTGGAGTGTGTTAGGTCAGGGGGATGCTTTGAGATCCATGTTCTCTCCCCGTTGGACCTACGTCACACCCGGTCGACAAGTCTATAAAGAACCCAAGATTAGCAAGTAAGATAGGCCACATAAACACTTTTGCACACAAAGAGTGGGGACCCCAACTTTAATCCCCACTTCACTTTTATCCCAAACTAATATACTATTCTTCCACAAATAATAAAATACTCAAGATAAAATAAACACGGCATATTCAAAACATCACATTTACTTTTCCTGCATTGGTCCTTACTTTCATCTATCTGATTGGATTATTTTACTTCACAACATTTATTATTCAAATCATCTATATTTGTAGTATGTTATAAATGTGAATGACTCTTTGCATGTATTGACAGGGTGTATCCTTTAATTATATTTCAGTCATATGTTGTTGTTATAAATCTTGTTTCATCATAATAACTCCTAGGAGTTGCTTTTATCATTCTTAGATTAAAAGCCTTAGATTATTTTCTTAGGGACTACCCCCCATTGGCTTCGCTAGGGGTTGGACTAGACGGAGAAGTTGAGAGTAGAGGTGACGGTATCTCAATTTGAAACTTTTCCCCAAGGTTGCACCCAATGGATTAAGATTTCTTCACACTAACCCGAGGTGCAAATTAGGTGGCAACGGGCCCCGATGGGCAAGTTGGTACCTCAACTTCCCAGGGTTGTAAATTTTGCATACAACCTTCGTTTTAGACTTGTGATAGCCGATTGGAAAGGTCTTTTCGAGAACTACACATGATGCTGTCGAATTTTGATTATATTTACAATTTTACTATGGCAAGCCAAAAAAACACTATTTAGGGCCCCAAAACAGCACTGGAAGTACAGAAAGATGTACTAACATGAAAAATTATAAAATAAGCCTATTGGAATAGGTGAGCGGCCACCAATGTCCACCTAAATGCTGTGGAGGGCTTCAAGGAAGCCCCGAAAGTGCAAAACCCACAATTACAAAGAAATGTCATCATTACAAAGAATTGTGTTGAACTAAAATTGTCAGGAGGAGTCAGTTGGAATAGGTGGGTGGCCACCAATATCCACTTGGATCAGTCCTCCCCCCCTAGGAAGTAATGGTCTCCATTGCATTGAGTGCCCCCATCAGGTAAGGAGATTTCTGCTCAGTTTGGCCCTGGGTGAGCCACTTGTCTTGGTGTAGGAGCTGCTCTACCTTGAAAACTCAATAAATATGGATCCTCTTCTAGTTAGTTCCCTTGACCTGTGTGTCTACTATCTGATCAGTGGATGCATGTTCCATGCAGTAAGGGTTGAGCTCTGTTGGTGTCAACTATTCTGCGATCTCTGAGGTGTCCAATAATGGTGGAAAATATGGTCGAAGGAGGTCCACATTGAACATTGGGTGTAATCCAAGGAAGGGGGGAGTGTTGAACTCAAAAGCATTGTCACCCACCGCCTTGGTGATAGTGTAAGGCCCATAGCGAAGTGGACGGAGCTTCCGATGGGGCCCTGTAAGTCATTATTTCTACAAATGAAACCAAACCTTGTCTGTCACCTGAAACTTGTGTGGTACCCGGTGTTGATCATGGCACTCCTTGTACTTGGCATTGGCTTTCCAAAATCTCATGTTGGTGGATGTGTTGAATTCGCTCAATGAATCTGGTGTCTTTGTCGGCCTCAGACTGAACATGGGAAGATTATGTTTGTGTGGTTGCAAGAGGTAGTGCAACATCAATGGGACCCAAGGGTTGGAATCCCAGCCCCACCTAAAATGGGCTATGGTCGGTGGAGCTATGGAGAGCCATGTTGTAGTTTTATTGAACATAGGGAAGACTCTCATCCCATGTACGTGGATGCTTAGAGTTATACATGCGTAGGATGTGCACAATCATCTGATTGACGACCTTTATTTGGCCATCGGTTTGAGGGCGGAAGGCAGTGGATTTAGTGAGTTTGGTGTCCAACAGTGACCAGAGACTCGACCAAAATGTGTTGAGGAACCTGTTGTCCCGATCGGAGATGATGATCTGTGGTATCCCAAAATGGACCCACACTCGTTCAAAGAAGATCTTGGCAGTATTTGTTGTTGTGATTCTCTTCTCGGAGGCTGTGAGAATGGCCATCTTCGAAAACCGATCAACCACCACAAATAGGCAATCATTGCGTTGCTTGGTGGATGGAAGGCCATACATGTAATCCATCGAGATGGATTCCCAAGGCCTCTCGAAATTAGGAAGAGGGGTGTATAAGTCTTGCTTCTTGATGGTTGGCTTGGCAATGGCACATGCAGTGAAAGATCTGATATACTTGTTGATGTCATGTCGAAGTTTTGGCCAATAAAAGTGTTTGTGTAGAACAGCCACAATTTTCTCCATGCCAAAATGTCATGTCATCCAACTGTACTGAGCCTCCCAAATCAGCTTTGCACGCTCGCTTGCAGGAACATAAAGGTGGCCCAGATGACATAACAGTCCATCCTGAATGTGAAAATCAGTGACATTCGCGTTTGTACCCAAGAGCTAATAGGTGGTGGTGAAGTCAAAATCTTATTGATAAAGTTGGGGCCACTCAGATGCCTCGTGCTCACAAGAATGGAGCACAGTGGTGAGTGCAACAACGAGAGGTTGACTGAGGAAGTCAGCGACACGACTTGTGCTTCATGTCTTATACTTGATGTTGAGATGGAACTGTTGCAGATATGTGGACCACTTTTGATGGCGATCATTATGCAACTTCCCATAAGTATGTATGAACTGCAGAGGCTTGTGATCAGTCTGGATGATTGTCTCCATTCCCAGAATGTAATGTTTTCATTGACGGCAAGCTTGCACAATGGAATACATTTCGTTGTCATAGGTGGGGTATTTATGGACGATATGTGAGAGTGTCTCACTATGGTATGCTACTGGATGACCGTACTGAGTGAGAACTGCGCCTACAACATAGTCAGATGGATCAGTCTCAATCTCGAATGGTTGTTACAGATCAAATAAGGAGAGTATTGGAGTTGAGCACAAAAGATGCTTCAAATTATCAAATGCTCGTTGTTGTTCCTTCCCCATGCAAACTTTGCCTTGCCACCGCCCTTGGTCACTTGGTTGAGGGCCCATACAATATGGGAGAATCCCAACACAAACCATCAGTAGAAGCTGACAAGTCCCAAGAAGCTCCAAAGCTCGATTAGTGTGATCGGGGATGGCCAGTCATAGATGACTTGGATCTTAGCTGGATCCACATGTACCCCATGCTAATCAACAACATAGCCCAAGTATTGGACCGTATTCATGCCAACAAAGCATTTTTCCAAGTTGGAAATCTGAGAGTGTCTCACTATGGTATGATACTAGATGACTGTGTTGAGTTAGAACCGCGCCTACAACATAATCGGAGGCATCAGTATCAATCTCGAATGGTTGTTGCAAATCAGGTAAGGAGAGTGTTGGAGCTAAGCACAAGTGATGCTTCAGATTATCAAATGCTCGTTGTTGTGCCTTCCCCCATACAAATTTTTACTTGCCATCGCCCTTGGTCACTTCACTGAGGGCCCATGCAATATGGGAGAATCCCAACACGAACTGTCGATAGAAGTTGGCAAGTCCCAAGAAGCTCAGAAGCTCGATTAGTGTGGTCAGGTATGGCCAGTCACGGATGACTTGGATCTTAATTGGATCCACATGTACCCCATGCTAATCAACAATGTAGCCCAAGTATTGGACCCTGTTCATGCCAACGGAACATTTTTCCAAGTTGGAATATAGCTTGTCTTGCCGCAAAGTGCTCAAAACTTATTGAATATGCTGCATGTGCTCCTCCCAAGTTCTTCTTAAGATGAGGATGTCATCCATATATACCACCACAAAAGAGTTGGTGAAGGGTCTCAATACATCATCCATCAACCTCATGAAAGTTGTTGGTGCATTTGTTAAGCCAAAGGGCATGACTAGCCATTCGAAGAGACCTTCTTTAGATTTGAAAGTTGTCTTCCATACATAATTCGATTCGATGGGAACCTGGTTGTAGCCGGACTTTAGTTCAATCTTGTTGAAGAACTTTTCCCCCTTGTGTTGGTCAAGAAGGTCATCAATTCGAGCAATTGGGTACTAGTTCTTGACTATGATTTTGTTTAATGCTTTGTAATCAATGCAGAGCCGCCAGGTCCCATCTTTCTTCTGCACCAGTACAATCGAGCTTCCACAAGAGGAGGAGTTGGGTCTGATGTGCCCCTTTTGAAGCAGCTCTTGGATTTGACACTCGATTTTGTCATTTTCCATCAGTGAGCGAGGATAGATTGGTCCATTACGTAGAGGTGTACCAAGGGTTAGATCAATTGGATGATTGACTTGGCACTGTGTCGATACCCTGGTGGGTGAGGAGAAGATGTCTCTATACTCTTCCACTATCCCGTCCACTTGCTTATGTTCAAAAGAGAGGCTTTGTGTAGAGGTCACGGATGTGGCGGTGACCTTCTGCTTACTGTGAGCATGGATCACAAAGAAGATGAACTTTTCAGTCTGTGAAATGACCTTACTACATTTCTTAGCAGAGATTAAAGAAATAGCGATAGGCGACGCTACTTCTGGTATCCTCTACAATTGTCTACCCAAAGTAATAATAACACTGCGGGGTCTAGACTCATACACAGCATGTCGCTTCCACAAATATGGTTGTCATGAAAGAACATCACAAACTTCAAGGGGAGAAATATCACACAATACCTCATCTTTGAAGAGATTGATGTCATAGGGCAGACGACACTGTTGGCTGATGTGGAGATCTCTTTATTAGCGAAGCCAGGTGATGGTGTAGGGTTGCGGGTGCGGTGTCATCGGTAGGTCCAGCCGCTTGATGACCTTTGTTGAGATCAGGTTCTTTGGACTGCTGCTATCGACAATGAAATGAAGCAAAGCCCCCTTTACCCACATTTGTGAGTGAAAGAGGTGTTCCCCTTCCTCTGGTTCTTCAGGTTTTCTTGACTGGACTTTGGTGGCAGCGACAGTGGCGTTGTGTTCGACATCGCTAATCTGCTTCCCTCCTAGATTTGATTCGGAGTCAGAATCTACCTCTGGCTCGGAAGCTTTCAATTCGACCACCAATGATTACTTGGAGCAACATTCTTCGGTGTTGTGCCAAGGGATTTTATGGTATTCACACTACTTTCCCGTGTCCTTCTTCAACTTCTTATTACCCTTCTTGGGTTGCGGGTTGAACAGGTTGTCATGAGAGTGGCCATCTTTTCTTTGTCCCTTGTTTTATGGGTTGGAGCCACCTTTTCCCTGCTTCGACTATGAGGAGTTTGCAGATCCAAACTCTTGCCTCTTCTTCTTAAGTTTCTACTCGATCTTGACAACATATCTATAAGCCGCACCTTATGATGCGATGTCCAGAAACTCCATTTATGTTTGAATGTATTTGAGTAGACAGTCACAGTATTTGAGCACCAGATGTCTTTCGGAGTCTTTGATACCCAATTTCGTGTGTAGGGTATGGAAAATATTGGTGAAATCTGGTACTATCGGGTCCTTTTCCTGACGCAGCATGGTCCATCTTGTGTAATGGTCCTCGTTGCTTCCAACATGGTAGTATTGTTCTTTAATGGCATCCCCAACGGAATCCCATGTGGGGGAAACCACAAATATTGCAGATTCCTCTATGGGCCTTTTCTTAGAGCAAGTATCCCACGAGTCCTTAACATGGGAGATAGCCTTAAGGAGTGCAAAAGTAATCATTTCCCTATCGAAAAAATTCTGGACCAAAAAATACCCTTCAAGCAGATTCATCCATTTATCTACAGCATCTGCATCTATCAGTCCTTCAAATAATGGAATATCAAAATTTGCTTGTACCTTGAAGGGGGTTGCATGGCCGCTTGATGAATATGTGTCTCCTGTGGGCAGTCGTCGAAGGATCTGTGCAAAGTTGTCCATCATTTTGTTCATTTGTCGTGCAAGCGCTTCCTCGAGCAACAATTTAAAAGGATGTCCTGCTCCATCATCTTTCTTCCTGTCCCCCATGAGTTGTTGAGGCTCGGTGCAGTAGATCTTGCAAAGGTTGGACTAGTTCGAGACCCAACTTCTTGTACCCAGATCTTGTCGAGGACATGCATGAAGAAAAATAAATGAAGAGAAGACTGCTCCGATACCACTGATTTGGATTTATGAACGAAACGAAATGAATAATAGACTGAATAAAATGACACGAAGATACAGAGAACAAAAATAGATATCCAGTGAACAATAACTTCTATTGAATAAATAAAATAGGATGAAACTGTAAAACTGCAGAACTGAAAACAACTTGCTCGAATGGTGGTAGTTATCTCTCAGAAGAGATGTCGCTGCTACGTGCATCTATTTGAGCATAATTATTACAATGAGGCTCCATAATTCTTTTTAACATTACTCATTAATGCTAAAACCCTAGACATCCAAAAACCTAACTCTAGGAGGTGAAACGCCAAAAGTTATGTGGGCCTCGATGGGTAAGTTGGTACCTCAACTTCTCGGGGTCGTAACTTTTACATACGTCCTCCATTTTAGGCGTGTGATAGCCCATTGGAAAGGTCTTTTCAAGAACTATGCATTACACCATCAAAATTTGATTTCATCTATAGTTTGATTGTGGCAAGCCAAAAAACACTATCTAGGGCCCCAAAACGACCGTGGAAGTACAGAAAGATGTACTAACATGAAAACTTCCAAAATAAGCTAGTTGGAATAGGTGGGCGGCCACCAATATCCACCTAGATGCTATTTAGGGATTCAAGATAGCCCAGAAAGCGCAGAACCCACAATTACAAAGAAATGTTATCATTACAAAGAAACGTGTTGAACTAAAACTGTCAAGAGGAGCCACTTGGAATAGGTGGGTGGCCACCAATATCCACCTAGATCATTTGCATGTTCCAATGAAATTCTCTGCATTATTTCTTTTATAAGTATAAATTTTGTATGTGCTTGACCATGTGGACCACCAATCGATTGTCAAACAAGATTTTTTTAGATGTGTCCAAATATCAAGTGTTTGAATGGCTACCGATTTGCGCACTAAAATTCTGAAGATACTACAATCTGATCTACCCATGATATTGTTGGTGGTGTGTGGACTGATCTAGATGCATTCATCACAATTCACAACCGTTCCTTATGTTGTTGAGATCAACAACTACTTGTCTATGCGCGCATGTCAATATAACAGTGAGACATTTGTCTCAGAGAGCACAAATCTTAGATCTTAGCCACCAGATGATGAAAATAGCCAGTTTTCCATGACGGTATTTAGAGACGTCCACCAATAACTTGATGAAGACAACACGTAGAGGGGGCGACGAAAAAAACTTGGAGGTCTGATGAGATGTCGTACCCGAATCCTGTAATGTTTCAAAAAATGTATTTTCTAATGATATTGACTTGCCTAAACCTTCGGAGAGCTGGAAAATGGAAAATGTGAAGTTATCTTATAGTTGAGATCGAATGGTGTGATGGTATCTTTGTTTCGTGCAAAAATTCAGCGGGGTCGCCACCTTCTCAAGAAGGACGAAGAGGTTCTGGATGCCATACATTCCCATCACAGAAAAACGTCGTCGCATGTTGGGTGCCGACCCAATGCATTTTCCAAATGATGAAGTCGAGAAGCACAAGGAAATAATCCTTTCCAAATACACACAAGGAACAATCGGATCCATCGATCGTGTAAGCATGAGGGAGAGGGAAAAAAGTGCAGAAGATTAAGAAAATGACGTCCAAGCTCATTCAATAGTACAGTCTCATCATCAGCTGCCTTGAAGATGAGAAAAAGAAGAGCGTGGATCTGATGATGAAGACGAAGATGGTTTTAAATGAGTGACTGTAGGAATGAATCAGAGCTCAATTCTTCAGTGGAGATGAGCTATCATGATCCTCACCTTAGCATTCTGATCGGAGTCCTCACTCGTGCAGAACTATACAACAGAAAGCATTTCCTTCACATCGTATACGGAATGCAATCGACACTGCTAGCGAAAATAAATGTGATATTTGCGTTCTATAGTCTGTACAAGGACGACCAGAGAATATTGGGGACTCTAGAGATCAATGATATAATAACCCTGGATTGAGAGGAGAACATGAATATTGGGAAGACTTGTACCTATTTTTTCAAGCATGTCGTCAAGGGACTTTGCACACAGAAACATAATACTCACTCCTAAGGTCGTTTTCTTGAAACGATTGTGTAATCTGGTCTTTGATACCAAAAAAGTGATGCTACATATTTTTTTATATTTTCATATTCAGTTGAGAGTGCTTGTGGTGGAGATATGGTTGCATAATTTGTCAGGGCGGTGAATTCAAAATATATTCAAGTCTATTGAATCTATCATGAGTCCTTTACCAAAAGTATATGGGGTACTATAATAATATGTAAAGAAGGCACTCCAAATGTAAACGGCCAGTCATAAGCATAAAATTGTTATATGGAGGACAATAATTTAGTTGAGAAAATAAAAAAAATATCAAATAAATTATGTCTTTGTAAATTAGTAGTTTTCATAAGTATTTGTCTTTGTAAAATCCAAGTTAAAAGTGGAGTTTAAAGAAGGGAGGGGTTTAAACATGCATCTTTTAAAGGCAGGCGATTCCTTCCATCATTGTAATGTAAGTTGGTTTTTAAGCCGAGAATATTGGTTCCCCGCCAACGTTATTCATGAGTTGTAAAAGTCTGGTACCAGAAAAAAATGTCTTTCTTTTTCCATTGAGTCAAGTATTATTCAAGTTCTCCTTCAAGTAATATCAAATGTAGACTCCATATATTATCAAGACCAGAAAAACATAAATACGCACATTTAAGTTTGATGAGCAATAGAGCAAAGCAATAAAATACTAAGCATTGATGATGAAAGTGTTGGCAATGGTTAAAAGCATTGAAGAACAAGACATCACATGACGAGACACACACACACATAAGAGCTTAAAAGAAAAGATTATGGAAAAATAAATACTTGATTGATCAATCCCCTTGGTATAAACGTTGCAGAATAGTTCCTGAGTTGTGATCTCAAAAGCCAAAAAGTAGAGAAATGGTAGGTTGGCCGATGCATGGAGATCCATCAGAGGGCATTGTGCAAGTGTGAGATGAGCCCAAGACGAGCCAATCACCACTCTGAAGTCACCGGAAAGAAGTGTAACAATAGGATCAAGATGACCATTGTTTGGTGGGAGCAAAGCTTTACAGGTCATCAGTTATCTGCACACTTTCTCAGGAAAAACAAGGAATTGAGTGTGGGGGAGACTTTGAGGGGGCCTCTTAGGCATAGTCATCACACATATGTTATTAGACATTAGACTACATGATAATGTGCAATAAAGTAAGAATATAGGTAACACTTGGTAAATGTAACTAAACAAAGGATTAGTTGGAGCTGGTGAAACTGCTCCAACCATTTACCTATATATAAATAACCCTAAAGATGGAATACAAACTTGGAATGAATTCCTTCACCGCATTTGTCTCCTTCTTTCTTGGGATGTCTATGTGTTCCAATGTAGTCTCTCTTGAATGCTTCTCGTGATTCCCTAGACTACAACAGAGCATCTGCCCATTTAGACTTCCATTTCAGGTGGGTCATGTGAGTTATTCAAATCCATCTACCTTGCACAAGATAAATATTTATCATTTGGATTTGCTTGATTTTCCTGCTCTACTTCAATGTGTTTGAAACCTTGTTCCACATCATATAGGGTATATAGGTTGGATGTTATGGTGGGAGGAGACCATTTTAAGGATTGTCAAATTCATGCATGGTTGGGGGCATATGATTAATTGATTACTCGCCAGCAGAGAACACGTGGGGAGGTTAGCCAAAAGTTGGAGGTTGTTTGCATCTTTCTTACGAAAGTTTTGCATAATATTGTCCTTCAGGAGGATGTAGCGCACTTGGAGTTGACCGTGGATGGGGAGGAGGCATATATTGCTAGAGACAAGTTTGTGCCAAGTTACACTACAATCAGGTGGGAGACAAGGGCTCCATGATCTTCTTTGACTTCTTAAATAAGAGAGCGATAGCTAACAAAGTGCTTGGTCTTTGCAAAGAGGATTATTCGCCAGAGGAAGATCCTATTATGATTCGGGGTATGTTTGGTGATCATTTTCAAAGTATTTTTTCTTCTTATCCCTTGATAGGGATGATCGTTTCTCCAGGAATTTTGTTTTAGGTGTTGTTGCACAAGGTCTCTATTATAGACCATGACAAGTTGGACAAGCATTTCACTAAAGATGAAATTTTTGCAGCCATTTGTTCTATGAAAAATGGTAAATCTCTAGGGATTGATGGACTAACTTATGAGTTCTTCAAGGATATGTGGGATATTATTGGAAATGACTTGAATCACCTGGATTTAAAATCCTTTTCCTCGAGATGTTTGATGAAGTCCATTAGTCAAGAGTTGATCAAAACAATTTTGAAGGATGCTGCTAGAGACACCAAACCAATAACATTATTGAGTGTTGCTTACAAAATCACAACCAAGGAAATGGTGCTATGGGTGAGGGATGTCGCCAAGAATATCTGCATAAGGAGTAGCCATTTTTCCAGGAGAAATCTATCCTAGACACAATGATTTATGCTTGGGAGGCCATGGAGTGGGCCAAGGGGTCTTGGAAGCAAGCTTTCTTCCACAAATTCAATTTTTATAAAGCATATGACTCAATCAACTAGGATTTCATTACTAATATGTTGTACTGCTTCAGTGTTGGTTCAAAGTTTGTGGGGATGGTCAACAACTTGTTCTCTTGTGCCTCAATTTTTGTTGTAGTGAACAATATGCTCTATCTGCATAATCTTCTCCACTAGTGAATCAGGCATGGATGCCCCCTCGCACCCTATCTTTTTGTTCCAACTCTTGATGCCCTTAGTTATTTGTTGGACATTTCCTATTTGGAGGGGAAAATTCAGGGTATTTCACTTCCAAATGCTTCTAAGATGGTGAATAATTTATTTGTAGATGATTTTATGTTTTATGCGTGGGCTAACTAGGAGTTAGTCGTTGGTGCTAGAGGTTATTTGTCTATGTTTTTCCCAAGATTCGAGACTATGATTGCTAATCGTAAGACTAATTACTAGTTAGTCGATCCAGATGAGCCCCCTCATTTGATTTCACTTGCTTGACCCTTCATCCATTGAGCTATAATAATGAGATATCTTGGTATTCCCTTTGTTGTGGGGCTCTCTCCAATGGTTATGTGGGATTGGTGTTTGGAGTGTTTGCAACATAAAATCCTTCTCTAGCAATACAAAGACAACTTTGATTTGCTAGAAAACACACTATGATTATTACGATTCTTTAAGCTTCACATATTTAATATGTATCTTGTTGGCTTCCCAATGAGTCTTAATTCCATAGATTGGAGAAGCTTTTGTGATCATACTTGTTGAACAAATATGACGATGCTTGGGCCTCCCTATGGTACCAGGGCCTCCCTTTGGTACCTTGGGATGTTTGCATTATTCCCAAGGATGAGAAAGGTCTAGGATTGGTAGTGATATTGTGACTCAAGATCGCATCTTGACTCCCAAATGGGTGGTCCGACGTTTTGGAGGGATGCTGGCAAGTAATGTTGAGGCATGGTCTTCTCATGGCACATTATTAGGGGATCTTTTGGATAGTTTGACATAATTTCAACTCCTCACAACTCTTGTATTATCATAAGCATGGCATTTTTTAAAATGCAAAATTTTGTGAATGGTCTATTTTTTGGTCATTTAAAAAAATATATATTCCCCAATTGATCATTTTCTCTTTAAAATTTTTCTTATTTATTACAGAAATATGAGTAAATTGATAATAATTACCAAAATTTACAAGTTTCAGAAATAAAATATATGTTTTTTTGAATATTTCCTTACATATATCTATATGTATGATTTTTTCAATCCAAAATAATTATTCATTGTACAACATGGAGAATGGTTGTTGGCTTGGTGCAATGGCAATTGTCTAATAATTAGGTAGGATGGGATTTGACAGAAAGACCAATTTGGAGTGGGAAGATGTAAGGCATGTGTGTTGAGGACATTTCCCATAATGCTCACTCTTAGAAGCACTCACTATTTATTCCCTATGAATTTTTCTTGTCTTTTACAAACTCGTATACACATGCTCAAATGAAAATCATTGGTCTTATGCTCAAAATGAAAATAGACATGCCTAATCCCTTTTGGCCTGATTGAGAATGTCGAGCTTGGGCACTCTTAGAGGTTGTACTCACATGACTCTAAGAGGTTGTATTCCCATGAGCTTAGCCATGCACTTAATACACGATATGTATCCTATGATGCGGAGAGATGGTGGCTCGCCGAATTAAATAGCGTGATTGATTTGGGCCAGCTACAAACTTCGAGTATTTGTGTAGCTGGGGATTTACTAGGCCTTCCCGCCAAGTCATGGTTGATCAGAAGCGACCTTTTGGATGGGTTTTTTCCTTTTTGTATTTCATGATAGAAACAATGAAGCATCTCCTTTGGGATTGTTCTTTTTCCCAGTGTTGTTCAGAGTTTGTTCAATTTAAGTATGTAGCCATTTTTCAGGGGAGAATGCATTGAAACTCGTGTTATTGAATGGTTCCAAATCTTTGGCCTACTAGTCCCTGGGCTATTTGGCAGTTCCTAAGGATTTCATCCTGGTTTGTTCTTTGAAAACTTCGGTGAAAATATGTTTTGTAAATGAAGTTAACCCTTTGTTTAAGGTTTCTCAATTATGGAAGGAAGAGGTTTTTATGCAATTTTTAATTAAAAGGGTTTTGTTAATAAAAAAAACCAACCTATTAGATACAACTACCAATTCATATTTTATTGTTGTTTTAATTTCTTTAACGAACAGGATGTAAATATCTTGGGCATATTATAATTTTTTTCCCCTTATGTAAATTTTTTTAAATACAAATATTTAAAAAAAAAATAAGAGAAAAATCTTAATATGCATAATGCCAGCTTTGGCTTTTATGCTCTGGTTTATGAATTTATTAAGATAACAAAAAAATCATAGCCAAATATTACAGATAAATGGGATACCGAGGATGTTTCTGAAGACAGCGAAGCAAAACCAACCCCTAGATAGAATCATAACGGAGAATATTCACGAACTGAAGTTTTTCTTAAGATGTCTACCAAGTGACAAAGATTTTATGCAGGTTGTGTATCCATGTAGGGTATTAAAATTTTAGCAGGCCACAATCATCAACCTAAATTTGAACTCAACAAATACAAATAAATGAGAATGCAAAAAGAAAGAGTCAGCCTATTGTAGTTCTTGTACTGGTTTCGAGCTGGATATCAACTACCAATGTTGAAATTCTTTCTTGCTCTTGATCTTCCTCATAATATTTAAAGCTCTGAAATGATATTTTTCGCGTTTTGTTATGTACACGAAATAAAATACGTCAAATGCTACGAGATTGAGTGGGTATCAGTGTTCACTCCTTAGAATCTAGCTCTCCATATTCCACTAGATAATGACATTGGGCTGGAAACCGATAACTCAATGCTTTATGGCTGCTATGCCACTACCATCAATTCCAATCATAAATCAATCAGAAACAAAACAATATACGAGTGCTGTCTAATATATTTCAATTTAAAATTGAGTGGCCTTACTATGAAGAAATCATTACCGAACATCTTGGCTGTGTTTAGTTGACATATCCAAAAGAGTTATTTTAGTAGCACGTGAGTCGTAACAAGTAGATGTTTTTTCTCACCGAAACAATATAAGAGTCCTGTCTAATATATTTCAATTTTTTGAGTGGCTGTACTATGAAGAGGTCATTACCTAACCTCTTGGTTGTGTTTAGTCGACATACCCATCTACAAAAGAGTGTTTTTAGTGGCACGTGAATCGTGACAAGTAGACGCTTTTTATATTCGTGACGCACATCTATTCCATATAGCAAAGTATCAAATTCACAGCTGTTGGTTGTTTTGGATGTCAAAATATACATTAGCAGCGCTGAATGAAAACAGTTACGGAGCTTTCCAAAATGACATGTATTGTCCAATTTTGTTCATCATCGTTTATACATTTAAGATGCCCATGTTTATATGTTTTAGATTATTCATGCATTGCATTTATTCTTAGTCATTTATCCATATAATATTCCTAATGCTGATCTATTGAAATTACTGTATTTTTTCATCGACTTAACAAGGCTTAGTAGTAATGTCAAAATGTTATCTATATACTGGTTGGTTGTCATGTTTAGTAAGAATTTGCTGAGTTGGCACGTTTCTTCTCCGATCTACAAACCAATAGGGGGGTAAATGTTTCTTACTTTCCGTAACATTCTTACTCATATAAAAAATAAGTCAATATTATATATACATAGATATACGATAGATCCATGTTTACTATGTAGTAACTAAACACAACCGTACACAGGTTAGAACATGGATAGGCTAACGGAAATTAAATGGTGATAAATATTCAGAAAACGTTTAAAACAAGACCACTGCTCCCACAGAAGTCTATTCATTCGAGACACATCTACGAAATGGAAATTAAATGGTGATAAATCTTCAGAAAACGTTTAAAACAATACCTCTGCTCCCACAGAAGTCTATTCCTGCCAATATTGATAATCGAGACACATCTACAAAATTTACAGCCTGCACCTTACTGTACTACTTGGGCCTAATGGTTGATTCTCGAGATGGTTGTGGATTCCCAGCAAGCCCTCTTCCAATGATAGCTATTATATTTATCCTTTCATGGGTGACTTTCTAGTTTTGTTGCCTATTCATTTAATGTTTCCTGCAACTCTGGGTGCTTCTTCAACTTCCACGGTGACTTCTCATCTTTCCTTAGTGCAGCTCCTCTATCGCATCTACTTGTCACATTCCTCACTTTCATGGGTGACTTTCTTGTTATGTTGCCTCTTCATTTGTTTCCTGCAACTCTGGGTGCTTTTTGATAAAATAAGAAGTAAAGAAGATAATACAAAGAAGACAGAAAAGAAACAAGAATGTGTAGAGCTTATTCGTATTAGATGAAAGGAACGACTGATACAGCTGTCACATATTGTCTAGAACAGCTCACAGTGTACATGTCACATACTGTTGAGGTTATAGTTATAACTAACACTCCCTCTTAAACTCAACAGTTGCAAACATTAACATTGATAATGCCCAAGTGTTGTCTCTGAAAATCATAAATGGTTTTTCCTAATGGCTTTGTAAAAATGTTTGCGAGTTGATCTCGTGAGCCACAAAATTGAAGTGTGATTTCACCATTATTGACTAGCTTGCGCATGAAGTGAAAGCAAGTGTCAATGTGCTTGCTTTTCTTATGAAAAACATGTTTTTTGGATAAAACAATTGTTGAAGTGTTGTCGAAGATAGGAGTTGGCTCATTTTCTATATGTGACATGTCATTCAATAGTCTTCGCAGCCACATAGCTTGACAGGAAGTTGAGGTAGCAGCAACATACTCTTCCTCTGCAGAAGATATTGAGACAATGGGTTGCTTCTTTAATGACCAAGAAATCAGGTTCGTACCCAAGTGAAAATCATACCCTGAGGTGTTTTTCCAGTCATCTAGGTTGCCTACAAAATCACTGTCAGTGTAACCAAAAAGATGATCATCTTCAGACTGAGTGTACCATAAACCAAAATTGAGAGTGCCTACAACATATCTCAGAATCCTTTTCTCCATCTTCCAGTGAGAATCTTTGGGAGATTCCATGAACCTGGAAACAAAATCGGCCGCATACATAATATCAGGCCTAGTTGCTGTAAGATACAACAAACTTCCTACTAAACTTTTGTATAAGGTAGAATCCACTGTAGGGCTTTTATCTTGCTTGCTCAATTTTGTGCCTAGGGGTGTGGGGGTTTCTGTTGGATTGCAGTCTTTCATGCGGAATCTTTTGATGATGTCTGTTGCATACTTTTGTTGACAGACAAAAAACCCTTTGGTTGATTGGTCAACCTCAATCCCCAAAAAATGTTTCATTATGCCAAGATCTGTCATCTCAAACTGAGATTGCATGGCATGTTTAAAACTGGTTAACTCAAGATTTCTAGTATATATCATGTCATCAACATATAAACATACAATTAGAATTTTACCTTGATGATATGTTTTGGTGTATAGAGTTGGCTCATTTTGGCTTCTGCTGAAACCGCTCTTGATCAGGTAAGTGTCAATTCTGTTGTACCAAACTCTTGGAGCTTTCTTTAAGCCATACAAGGCTTTCTTCAACCGAAACACTTTGGTTGGCTACTCTTTGACTTCAAATCCAGGTGGTTGATCCACATAGACTTCTTCTTCTAAGATACCATTCAGGAAAGTTGACTTGACATCCATCTGGTATACTAAGTACTTGCCATTGGTTTTGAGCTGCTATGGCTAAGAGAGTCCTTATAGTGTCCAACCTTGCTACTGGAGAAAATTTTTAACCATAATCAATGCATGGTTGTTGTGGGAATCCTTTGGCAACAAGTCTTGCTTTTTGTTTTTCGATCTGCCCCTTTTCATTGAGTTTAGTTTTCTAAACCCACTTGACACCAATACTTGTCTTATGTCTTGGCAAATCAACAAGATCCCATGTCTTGTTCTTCTCAATGGAGTCAATCTCTTGGTTAATAGCTTGAACCCAATGGGGCTCTTTAGTTGCCTCTTTATAGGATGTAGATTGACATGACATTAATGCAAAAAGATTGTGTCGATCAATATCATCCAATTGTTGATGGATTTCTCTCGAACTTCGAGTTCTCTTATTTTGAAGTTCAGAGGATGAATTTCTGCTTGAAGAAGAGTTGTCCTAAGGACTTTCAGGTTGTCCTTGTACCTACAACCTTGGAAGGACAGGCTGATGTGTTTGTTGTTCTGAATTTTCTGTGTTTTCAAGAAGTGGCAGCAATGGATTTTGACTGTCCATAAGACGATTTTCAGACTCACTCCAAAACTGATTTTCGAGAAACTTGACATCTCTGCTGAGAATGAGTTTCTTTGAAATCAGATTATAGAGTATGTAGGCTTTAGATGTCTCATTGTAGCCAACAAAAATGCATTTCTCACTTCGATCATCACGTTTCTTCCTCAATTCGGAAGGTATGTGAGCGAATGCAATGCATCCAAAAGTTCTAAGATGAGCAACATTCAGTTTTTTCCCACTCCATGCTTCTTGAGGGACCTTCATCTTGACACTAGTGGTTGGAGATCTATTAAGGAGATAAACTGAGCATGCTACTGCTTCAGTCCAAAATAGATTTGACATACATTTTTCTCTAAGAAGGCTTCTTGCCATGTTCATTATAGTCTGAGTTTTCCTCTCAACCACTCCATTTTTTTGTGGAGTATACCTGGCTATGGTTTGCATGATGATGCCATGTGATTTGCAGAAATTTGCAAATTCTTTGGAGCTGTATTCTCCTCCTCCATATGACCTGAGAGTTTTTACATATTTTCCACTATGTTTTTCAGCTTCAGCCTTGAACTCTTTGAACTTTGCAAAGGTTTCAGACTTGTGTCTTAGGAAATAGATCCATATTTTTCTGCTAAAGTCATCAATACATGTTAGGAAATAAAAGCTACCACCTATTGACTTTGTTTGCATTGGTCCAGAAAGGTCGGTGTGAACCAACTCTAGGTGTTGTTTGGCTTGAGTGGAGGACTGTGGAAAACTTGTTCTCTTATGTTTTCCAAGAATGCAGGACTCACATGGGGGATTTTTCTCTTTGAAGATGGGTAGACATTTGACCATGGAGTGCTTTTGTAGAAGGCTTAGGCTTAGAATCTGAAAGGGTAGATGTTCAAATCTTGCATGCCAAATCATAGTTTCATTGGGGGTGGATGCACTGTGTGCATAAGATTGAGTCAGATTTGCAGTTCTAAGGGATAGGGGAAACATTCGATTTCTAGTCATGTGGATTTCAGAAATCAATTGTCTGCTGGGGGTTTTGTCATATATCCTACATGAGGCTCCTTCAAAAAGTACCTTATAGCCATGTTCAATTAGTTGTCCTACACTTAACAGATTATGTTTCAGATGTAGAACATGATAGACATTGTTTATGTCTTTCTTGACATTTCGTTTAGTGAGAATAGGTACAGTTCCTTTACCCTGAACTTTGACTAAAGAGTCATCTCCAAGTGTAATATCAGATGAAATAGAAGAATCAATGAATGAAAGTAAATATCTGTTACCTGTCATGTGATTGTTGCATTCACTGTCCAGCAACCAGAGGTCTTTGTGTTGTTCTTCAATCTTGTGGCATGAGAGAAACATTTCAGCTGAGGTTTCTCATTCATGATTTGAGACATTTGCTTTGCCTAAGTGTTGATCTGCTTGCTTCTCCTGGCATTCAGATCCATAGTAACCATACTTTTTGTAGTAATAGCATTGTATGCTTGCTTTGTCATTTGATCTCCTCCCTCTGCCTCTTTGAGGCTGGAAATTATGATTCTGGTTTTGATGTCTGTGACCTTCACTTGAGTGATTGTTACTTAGACTTCTCCCTTTTCCTCGGTGAGTTATGCCTCTGCCTCTGCTGAAGGAGAATTTAGTCTTGAAGGCGTTGACTATTGACTCATCTTCTAGATGTAGTCTTGTATCTTGTGTCAATAAAGAACCCATTAGTTCATCTGTGGAAAAATTTGACAGATCCTTGGATTCAAGGATGGCTGTAATGACCATTTCAGATTTCTTTGGAAGACTTCTGAGGACTCTCTCAACAATACTTTGATCATGGATGTCTTCACTAGTCAACTTGATCTGGTTTACAATTCCCATGACTTTGGTCATAATTGATCAACGTTTTCAAACTCTATCATTTTTAAAGTCTCAAAATGCATCCTCATGGTTTGCAGCTTAATTGTTTTGACCATGTCATTTCCTTGGTAAGTTGATTAAAGAATATCCCAGGCCTATTTTAAAGTAACAACACCTGTGATTTTGGAGAAAATTGAGTCATCCACGGAGTTTTGAATCGATAATTTTGCCTTATTATCTCTTTTTCTCTGTTCTGCCTGAGCAATTCTCTCTTGATTGGTCATGGCAGCTAGGGTTGTTGGATCTGGTTCCACGTAGCCAAGATCGACCCAGCACTCTTGTGCTTGTAAGAATGATCTCATTCTAAGAGACCAAAATTCATAGTTCTTCCCAAAAAGAAGTGGTCCTTGTGTTGGTCCTAAATTGTTAGAGGTGGCCATCTTGAAAAGAAATAGAACAGAAAAAAATTTAGTGTTTTTCATGGGTTACATGTTTTCCACACATAAAACCAGGTCTAAAAAGTTCTCTATGTGACTTCGGGATGAAAAACGCGAGGCTGACCACTTCTTTAGCTTCAATCTGGCTAGATCTGACTATCCGAGCACGAGAACTACCAAGTCAGAACTCCGAGCTCTGTTCTTTATCGATTGTAGACCCTCTAAATTGCAGAATCGAGTTCTCTGAGTTAACTCGCGAGCCAGTGCTTACTTCTTTTTAACAAAAAAAAAAATCGTTTTAAATCCTCATATGACCAAGGGATGAAAACTAGATGTTAATCCCAAAACAAAGAACTACTTCGAGAGCTTGGGGTTCTTCGAGCTCTTCGGTCTTGGGGGCTCTGGGCAATATTCCTTTCTTACCTCTCAATTCCTCCAAACTCGCGAACCTCTAAACAAGGAGAAGGGATCGACGATCTCAATTACCTGTCGAGATCTACGACTCATAATTACTTCGGGAGTTCGGACTTCGGGCCGTTTTATGGAACAGTACTAACAATCCTCCGGAGTGTCGAATTAGCGAACTCGCGAAGTGTGGGATCTACCTCCACGTGTCCTTTTGCAATGGATGGTTGCGTTGAAATTCGATCAATGGTATGGATCAACTTCAGCTCTTTGGAGCTTTGGGGGTTCGAGAGTTCTTGACTCAATAAACCTTTGTTCTTCTGGAGTGTTGATGCTCCAGACCTCCAGATATAAAGCCACGTGTCCACTAAAATCAATGATCTGGATCCTCTCCAAGACTTCGGGCCTTCGGGAATCCTTGTCTCTAGGCAAACTTACTCTGTTCCTTCAGAGTTCGAGATCGCCGAATATGGGGATCATCTGACACATGTCCCCCGGATCCAATGGCTAAGATTAACTTTGGGAAACCAACCCTTTGACGATTCCGGCTCCCTCACACTCCTTAAACCTCTAAAGTGCTCTAGCGTCGAAGTGTGGGATCGTGTGACGTGTGTCCCCTCTGGCTCCAACGGTCCAGATCTACTTCGCACCTTTGAGACTTCGGGAGTTTTGCTACCTCCACGTTTGATTTCTCCTAGGGTTCCTTTTCTCCGAAGTGTAGGATCCATTGACACACGTCCTTTCTGACAGACGGTTCAGATTGACTCTGGCTCCCTGCTGCTTCAGCGATTTTGCGACCAGCTCTTCTAGAAACTCCCAGAGTGCTGCTTGTCCGTAGTTCCAAATCTTTCGCCACCTATCCCTCCTGACGATGGACGATCCCAATTTACTTTGGGAGTCTTGCGACCTTCTCGACCAGAATTCTTCGGGATGATTTACCTCCGGACTGTAGGATTTGTTGACATGTGTCCTTTGCAAATGGAAGGCTAAGGGTTAAACAACATGCGACTTACCTAGATCCGACGACTGTCGATCCACTCGCTCAGATCTGATGGTTGGGATCTGTTCTCCTTCTGCGTGCTCCTCGATCTATCTGGGCTTGATTTGATGGCCCAAATCTGTCCCTGCGGCCGATCCAACGGCTATTGTAGCTTCTCCTCTGCTATGGTTGTATTTTCCTCTTGAAGAGGGGATTTCACTAATCTTTAAATGCTTCGTCCTTTTGTAGGGTTGCTTCCTCGCACAGTGCTATCTCCAAGTATCTTTTGAGCAGACTGCACTCCAAGCTTTGTGAAGAGTCCTACCTCCGGTGCTCTCGTCTGTGAGACAACATATTCTCTATGCTCTTCCTCCTAGAATCGGGCTGCTCTCCAGGCTCTGTGAAGAGTCTTACATCCTAGGCTTTGATACCATGACAAAATAAGATGTAAAGAAGATAATACAGAGAAGACATAAAAGAAACAAGAATGTGTAGAGCACATTCGTATTATAGATGAAAGGATGAACTTTATAGGTGAGAAACATTACAACTGAATCAAAAAACAAAACAAAAAATCCTAACGACTGATACAGCTGGCCATAACAGCTCGCAATGTACATGTGACATACTGTTGAGGTTACAGTTATAACTAACACTTATTCAATTTCCACGATGACTTCTCATCTTTCCTTAGTGCACTTCCTCTATCGCATTTACTTGTCACATTCCTCATTTCCTCATGCATTGTAGTAAAATTTCAAAGATTCCTCTATCGCGTCTACTTGTCACATTCCTCATTTCCTCATGCATTGTAGTAAAATTTCAAAGATATAAGAGAAAATCCACCATAAACTTGAAAAATAAGCTCCTTTATGTAATTAGTGTTTAAGGCCGAAACTGAAAAATGATCATAACTTCAGTTGTCTCTTGGCTATTATGACTCCAATTATGAAATGCTACAAATTTTCTAGATCTAATGACACTACTTTGATTGAGATTTGTGCAATCTGTCAAAAGATATCTAATCTACAAAATTCCTTGCTAAAAATTTGCAGATTTTGAATCGACGATATCTTCACTTCTTGGACTTCGTTTGGGACGATTTTTTTAAAAACAATTTAGAGGAGTTTAGATATGTGGTTGGTTTCTACAAATTCTACATATAAAATTTTAGAAATCAACCTAAATACTATCATCCTCCTTTTTCCTTCAAAAATTTGCTAAAAAAAGAACAATTGTTTCACTTTGTGTCCAAAAATTCTCCTACTTTATTCCCACAAAAGAGCTTTGATACCACTTGTAGTAAAACTTTAAATATATCAGATAGAATCCACCATAAACTTAAAAAATAAACCCTAAACATTAAAGATACCAAAGTGTTCACCATGAACAACACAAGAATATAGATTAAGAAACCCTTAAGCTAGGGTAACACCAGCAAATACTCCTTATGGAATGAATCATTCCACAAGACATGCTAGCTACAAGAAAATACAATCCAACTCATATCCAATACAATGATACTCGTGTATTAATACTTTCTCATGAGTCAATATTTCTAGGTGTCTTATGCCAACTACCACTTATTATTATATTATTTCCTTTTAATTACATAGTGGGGCTATTCCAATATTATGGCCACATTACATTCATTATCCCCCTTGGATATCTCCATGGGCACACCGTATTACCCCGTATTATCCTCCCTAGGTACATTACATGCATAGTCAATGTCGTATGTATCTTTTTGGATGAGCTCAAAGAAGTCCTCCAACATTTCATGCAAATGTGACTTGTGAAAAAGTTGACCCCTGGGTCGTTCAACTATAGCACCATAAAGCACAACTTCAAGCTACGATAGAGCAGGCCAAAGCGATTCATTCCACTATCGAAAACGAGTTGGACATTCTCGAATCTCAACACTAGGGAACATCCTGTAGATTTGGATGCAATAGATGCAGCGACACATCAACCTCGTCCTAGACCCCAACCAATAGATTGAGCTCCATGCCAAAATAAAGTTGCCAATGAATAATTATATAATTTATTCCTCACCTCAAACTCGACAATGTTGGCCAATCACGATAGGTGTTATCAATCAAATTAACAAAAACAAAATGTTGTCGTTGAATTCGAGGACCATGCAACAAACAAGATCAAGAAAAGTGGTGTGTCATTGTAGCTGAAATATAAGTTTTTTTATCCAATGATTTTCTAAGTCCAAGCCTTCAAGGATTTTAAGCAGTCGACACTCGAGGTTGTTCTAGAGGTGGCCCCTTTGTTTGAAGGCTAGGAATAGAACACATGTTCTAGTGCTGGGCGTTACAAAAAAATCTAGCACTTACAAAGTATAAAGCACTAAATACCAAGGTGCTAATTTCCTATAACTCAACAACGCTTCCCACTGTCACCTTTGCAACTCTACCTCTTTTTTTAGGTTTGGCTCTTCCTAATGTAAGTGGCTATCTCTAAGTATAATTGCTAATGCTATGGAGTAGAGGCTTTAGATGATGTTTGAAGATTAAGCTGTAATAAAATATGTGGTGGTGGAAGTGGTGAAAAGATGAATTGTTTGAGAATAAAAAAGTGTTGGAAACTCCAAGAATGTGCCTACCAAATATTAAGCGAAATGGAGTCGAGGAAGTAGGATCTAAAAGGAAAAATGCAAACAAAGGCCTTCAAAACATTCTACAAGAATTAACAACATATGAAAAGTAATGCAAGCATAAAACCCTCACATAAACTAGAAACAACACCTCCAATTTTCCATATGATGTACAATGTAGTGAAAGGAGAGAACTCCTTCCATCCCCATAATATAATAATGAAGTAGTTAGGTCCATATTCAGTCAATAGGTAACCATATCCAATGGTATGTGGAATCTAGCATCACCAAGAGATCTCACCCCATCCAAAAGTATGAATGAAAATACAATAACAATCTGCAAAAGAGGACAAGTCAAGATAAAAGAGGTATTTTACCATGTGAAGATGATAAATGGTCCATTACACGGCGGCCTACAAGTTACTAGATCAATTATACAAATAAAATACTGCTTGAAATGGGAGATGTGCTCCAAGGTCCACCTAGATGAACTCAATATGCGTGCCCTCTAATGAAGAGCTTAGGACCTCCAACATGCTAGGCCCCATGAAATAATAAAATATACTCATTTGTACATACTCACTCCAAGAAGAGAATTAAATAATCATAGGGTGCACTCCTCCAAGTAAAACCCTTCACAAATAGCAATAGTAATGTCTCCACATGTGCACACTCCAAGGAAAATCTCCAAAATAAAAGTAAGACCAAGAAAATTCATGCAATAGTAACACATTTGTCCCTCCTCACACTCCAAAATCAATGCAAATAGGCGCATGTCCTCTACATTTAGAACACATTCCTTAAGAAAGCTCCTCCATAGCCACCTCATAATAAAATAATATAAGTGCCAAGTCAAAAAGGTGATGCGCTCTCCCAAAGAAGTGAAATGATGCCAAGTGTAGATGAAATAATGATCTTTACCATGCAACATTGAAGGATGAGCACCTAGAATAAGCATGCCCTATAAGAATGTACCTTAGAGCACTTTACACCACTAATAAACAACAAAATAATAGTCACATAAAGCACCCTGGGGAAGAGTGTCAATGGTGGTTAACCTCATCAATGCATGTGCCAAAACCATGTGTTATTTCCAAAACCCCTAATTGATTTTCCCAAAACCATGTGCATAAGAAGATGACACCCTAGAAAAGTATGAAAAGTTGGCTACACTCCTCATCAATAAAATATCCCTACATAAGCCTTAAAATCTGCACCAAACAGGGAAGCACTCTATCAATACTCCTTAATCATACCCCGAATAATTCCATCCATGTGCAAAAACAAACCTATAAAGTAGGGAACCCAACTAATTAGCCTTGACCTAAATAAAAATAATTAAATTAACCATTGAATGGTTAAATTGACATCAATATGTGTGCACAAAGGTTAATGCTTTAATATAACCATAGTCCACCTCAAAATAGTCATCGGATGATTTATATCAACATGAACATGTCTACCAATTTGTGCTCCATCAAAGTGCTATACCATGCAAATAAAAGTTGTTCTCTCTAGCAAAACCCCATCATGATATGATATGATGATACTAACACAACCACAAAATATAACCTCCACCTAAGATTGAACCTAGGGAGCACCACCATTTAGGGTCTAATACATCATCCAACCTAAGGAAAAGGTTAGATCATCATCATGAAAACATGGTGTTGTTCATTTTGACAGGATAACGGACGTTGTATCAAATGCTCTTTTAGAACTAGACACGAGTACCTGGATTATTTTTGAACAATGAAATGGACACAGATCTGAAGATACCCATAATTCTTATGTGCAATCTTAAATATACTGTTATAATTTTTAGGTGTAATCTTAAATATACTGTTAGAATTTTTTTTTGTACACACTGCAGTAAAAATATGCATTCACAGGCTAAATAGATAAGAGAGTTTTATATTTTTATTTATGCAGAAACAAATATCAAACATAAGTATGTAATTTTTTTCAAAACAGTAAAGTTTTTTTTTTGAAAAGGAATAGATATATACTTTCAGCGTCTAAACCTATGTAATTTAAAAAAATTACGGAATTTTCTTTCGATAGAAACATATTTAAGAATTGAAACTTCCAACAAATATGAATATCTTTTTTATGTTAATACATGGAACATATTCGTATTTAATATTAATTACGAGTTATCAAAACAGCCCCCCCATAAAAAGTGGTTATTTTCCACAAAACCAGGTTCGAAATCCAGTTCTTCCCTTACAAAACTATTTAAACTTTGTTTGAAAAATACGTCAAGACGATTTAACAATTTAACTCTATTTGAGAAATAAGGCAGGAGAAACTGTGGCGAAATGCATATTTGAAAAAACACTCATTTGAAAAATAACTTTTATTCACTTACTTTAACTTCATCGTAGCTTTGTTTCTACGTATTCTTTGCAAATCTTCTTTGTCATTCCCTGCAAACGATTAACGGCCTTGAAGATCAAGGAAAAAGAAGGTACTATCCAAAATTGAAGTGACGGAATGGTATCATAGAATGTAAGTTCTCTTTTACCTAACTTTAATATGCTGCCACCGAACGATCAAGACACTGAACACGTCTCTCTATCGAAACAACTGTACAACCAGCTGAGCCTGTCCTTTTACAAAAACCACTAAACACTGCACAATCATAGCTCTGCGACTGCAGATGTCCAAATCCCAATCAGGCAATGAGCACGAAGAAACCACTGAATCATACCTCTGTTTCTGGTACGTGTTCCTGGTTGAAGCTTGTTTTCTGCAGATTTTCATTTTTCTTTCATGCCCATGCGAAACCATTAATTTCCACGTACTCGTAATTTACAGCTTGAGTTTCTTTTCTGCTCAACGGCAATTTTCCGCGCAGAGTGACAGCGTTTCAGTCTCTTCTACTTGTGAAATAGAACTTCATAACACCTGAAGTCGGGAAGACTCAATAAATAATATCCTGTAAAACAAATTTATATTTATTATATATATATGATATTAAATATTGATATCAGTACTACTGATAATATTGGGAGTCTCAGCATTTTGGAATATTGTATACTCACTATTTTTTGGAATATTGGAGGGTTAACAACAAAAATATTTTATAGATTCATTTAAGGATATAATATGTCATTTACAAGGAATCGACAAGGAATCGAGACCTGCACAATCTACATTTAATAGATAATTTTAATCTTAATATATTAATTAAAAAAATTACATTTAAAATTTTTTTATTTCTCTGTATCACTAATAAATCTGAACCTACTATTAATTTAAAATTATATATATATATAGTTAGCTTAATTAATAAAATTATTATTAAATAATTTTATTTATATATATTTTTTTAAATATTAAACATCTATTTAATATTAACTTTATATTTAATCAATTTTCATTATTTTTTAGATACCCTTTCTAAAAATATATTTATTTTGGTAATAATTTTTTTTAATTAATTGTTTACATAATGGTGAAACAAATGTATATTATTTAATGGAAGAATATTAACATAAATTCATTTTAAAGGATTTAAAAGAAAAATAAAAACATAATTTCATTTTTTATCCCAATTTATTTTTATTTTAAGTTATTCAGAATACTTCATATTAAAAGATAAAAAAATATACATTTATAAAAAAAAAATTGTAATTGTTTGTCATTGGTAAAACCATAAGATAAAAAAAACAACTTTATCTGTCCAAATTATATTAAAAAGCATATAAAACTTTAAACTACATAATATAGAATGATAAAGTTTGAGGCCAAAATAATAATAGCTTGTACCTAGTAAACCAAAAAATTAACAATCAAAATTAAACATTGAAAACCTAGGGTTGATATAGGGTTGATAAATTGAGCAAAACTAATAAACCAAAAAATTAATAATCAAAATTAAACATTCAAAACCTAGAGTTTGGATAAATTGAGCCAAGTGAAGTCGAAGTTGCTAGTAGATTTATTTTGTGGTCTCCTTGTTTGTTCTACAGTTGTACATTGTCTTCCAATATAAATCAATTCTACAGTTGTACATTGTCTTCCAATATAAATCAAGTGTTTGAAAATATACTTGTTAATCCTTTCTTCGCTCAAGTAACATCTTGCCCATGAGTTTTCAAGTTCCATTATAAATCAGTGTTTGAAAATATACTTGGTTTCTGGAGTGCAAGAAATGCCATTGTCAGGAATCACTCACTTTTCAGCATACACAACTTCTTCTTCAATGAAATGTCTGTACACAACTTCTTCTTCAATGAAATGTCTGTAGACCCTCGTATCCGCTTCACCTAGGTCAATAACGACTTGAATCAATGAAATGTCTCTAGACCCTCGTATCCGCTTCACCTAGGTCAATAACGACTTGTATTTCAAGTGGGGTGTTGGCCTGGTATATAGGAGCGGATTCTTTAGCATTTATCTGAGGTTGAGAGTCTAGGCAGCGCGTTTGCCTCTCCTCCTCCAGTGATGGGAAAGATCAGTTGAGAAAGTGAGTGACAAGGGAGATACAAAGGACATCAAAAAGGCTAGAGAGATCGAGTGCAGCTAGGCAACAATCCAATGAAGGATGAGAGCCCAAGAGACTGAGTTGGAGGTGATCTAACTAAGTATGTGACAAAGGGTCGAGCCATGAAGGGGCCAACTTAATCCAAGAAGGTTGAGAGAGACATGTTGGGGTAGTAAATGGTCCATAAAAAGCAACTTCATTGCCATAAGTGTCAATAGAACTAGCTAAATCATAAAGGGATAGTAAGATTAAACATTACAGGAAGGAAGCACATCTCTTTAGAGAGCTTACTTACTAACTTGGTATTCATGATGGCACAATTAAGAGTCACTCATTACATGGAATAGAAATTTCAATTAAGATATAATAGTATTGATTTATTTTAATATAGTTTTATAATTATTATGATGTTTTTTTGGGGGGATTTTCCCATTATCATAATAAGTTATTTTTTTATTTTTTAATCTTTAAAAATTCAGTTTTTCTGTTTTAATGTAGATTATTAATGTTATAAAATATTACACAGTTATTTATCTTGTAAATGTATTTAATTATTTTGGATACAATTTATTAGTAAAATATTACTTGTAAACAAAATATTACCATACTACACCATAAATATTTATTTCCTAAATTTTCCAAACAAGTATATAATATTTAGAAAGATATATTTTATGTTGAAAACTTAAACTCGGTAAAAATTTTAATAATTTTTTGAAGTTTTATCAGATAATTTTTAAATCAGATTTACAATATAATATCTTGTATGTAATTTTAAAAATTATCTTAAAATATTAAAAGTTCAGAATTTGAAATCCATGTTCATGTTTCTTTATACAAATGTATTGAAAATATTCTGATTTATATCATAGAAATTTATCATAAAATATTTAATAATTCAGTGCTATGTGGCAAAATGGGTAATGAATCCCATGAAAAGAGAAGAAAAGAGGACAAAATGGTTTAATTATTTGGAAAGTTGTCCACTCTGTTTTTCATCTTATAGAGAATAATCTATCTTATGTGGCAAAATGGGTAATGAATCCCATCAAAAGAGAAGAAAAGAGGACAAAATGGTTTAATTATTTGGAAAGTTGTCCACTCTATTTTTCATCTTATAGAGAATAATCTATCTTAAAATATTAAAAGCCCGGAGTTTGAACTCCATATTCATGTTTATTTGTATTAATGTAATGAAAATTTTCTGATTTATACAGGCTATGTGGAAAAAGGTTAAGGAACTTCATCAAAGGAGGACAAAATGGTTTAATTATTTGAAAAGCGGTCAACTATGTTTTTTTTCCTTTGATATGGAATTAGTTAATATGACAAGTTGGGAAAGGAGACAAAGTATAAAGTGACCTTGATCCATGGATTAGTAACAAAGGAATGCTAACACATATGATACATGAGTTAAGAAGGTAAGGGTTTTATATGCTATAACATAGATTCTAAATTGGGACAGGTCAACTATATGACATCAACATTAGTTGTCCTGGATGGAGATTGGATTTGGGGAAGAGGATACAACAATATGACAAAGATACACAGACATATTGAAAGACAATAATGTTAGGATAAGAGATGAGGATGATTAAATTGTTTAACATTCCAAGTGTAAAATATGTACCAAAAGTTAGATACAAAGCCCTAGTTGATGAAGGAAGAGGGGAACATCATGCTTGGTGGTGAAGCCTCATATGGAAATTAAAGTGCCCATCAAAAAAAATTGGCTCTCATGTGGGACATTCTACAAAAAATAAATTTTGTTGGACCTGGTTGGTGCAGCTTATGTCAATAATAAGAAGAAAAAAATGCTCACATCATGATGATGTGTCCATATATAAAAGATATTTGCAGAGAAGTGAAAGGAATAATAGGTGTTAAAATGTTTGGGTAAGATATGAAATTGAAGACACCTTTAGAAGTTGGTGTTCAAACAGTGAAAGTAGAAGACAGTTCTATCATTGATTGGGGAGCTTGGTTGGCCAAGAACCTGAAATTATTTGAAGACAAAGGAACATTACCCCTAAAATGTGCAGCCCAGGCACTAAACATTCTAAATGCTTAAACACAGTTTCAAGAAAACAAAATCTTCCATAATCTTAAAGAAAAGGTAATAACTAGGGACATTCCATGGGCATATTATTGGGGATCATTCCCAAGGGTGAAGCTGGAGAAATATTATATATCTCTTCAAATGAAGACATTTTTCTAAGCAAAAGTTAGTCAAAAGACAAATAATTATTGTGATTTGATGGCTCTTAAACTGTGAAGAAATTCATCTTATAGTCTCTCTTGTTTTATGATGTTGAGACTCTACTTACATCTTTCTCACATATTTCATTGTCACACATCTACATGGACAAGAACAGACTTTTAGAACTAGACTGAGTACCTATATTATTTCTGAACAGTGGGATGAACACATATCTGAATATACTCATTACTCTTAAGTGAAATTTTAAATATACTATTATAGTTTTTTTCTTTTGTATAAACTGCAGTTAATAAAAAAAAATCAATAGAAAAAGGAGTTTTATATTTTTAAATTATGTAAAAGTAATTATCAAACATATATAACTTTAACTTATTTGGGGAGAGTTTTTATTTGCCAATAAAGATAAATATATCACAGTTTTTATTGGCCAAAACGTATGATAAAGATAAATATGTCACAGTTTCTATGAACACATCAAAAATGCTTTCAGCATCTGAATATATATAATTATGTTTATATTAACAAAATTACAGAATTTTTTACCTTCGATTAAAACATATTTAAGAATTGAAACCTTCCCACAAATGGCAATATATTTTTACGTTAATACATAGAACATATTGGTAATTAATATTAATTATGAGTTATCATAACAGTAAAAAAAACAACTAGTCATTTTCCACAAAAGCAGGTTCGAAATCCAGTTCTTCCGTTACAAAACGATTTAAACTTTGTTTGAAAAATAAGCCAAGACGATTTAACTCTATTTGAGAAATAAGCCAAGCGAAACTGTGGGAAATACATATTAAAAATACACTCATTTGAAAAATAACTTTTATCCACTTACCTTTGCTTCATCGTAGCTTTGTTTCTACGTATTCTTTGCAAATCTTCTTTGCCATTCCCTGCAAATGATTAACGGACTTTAAGATTAAGGACAGAAAAGGTACTATCTAAAATTGAAGTAATCGAATGGTATCATAGTTCTCTTTTATCTACCTTTGATATGCTGCCACCTAACGATCCAGACACAGAACACGTCTCTCTACCGAAACAACTATACAACCATAGGTCTACTTTTACACTAACAAATCTCAATTAGGCAAAGAGCACGAAAAAACACTAAACGCTGCACAATCATAGCTCTGCGACTGTAGATGTCCAAATCCCATTCAGGCAATCAGCACAAAAAAACCACTGAATCATAGCTCTGTTTCTGGTACGTATTGTGGTTGAAGCTTGTTTTCTGCAGATTTCATTTTTCATTCATGCCCATGCGAAACCCTTAATTTCACATACTCGTAATTTCCGGCTTGAGTTCCTATTCGGTTCAACGGTAATTTTCCGCGCAGATTGACAGCTTTTCACCCTCTTTGTGAAATAGCAAATTCATAACACCTGAAGTCGGGAAGACTCAATATATACCTTTGGTTCAACCCTACTCGATCAGCTGAGCAACACTATTAAAAAACTGCCACTCGGTGTCCTCTCCCGTTCGATTCCTCTGAATGCAAGTCTTATACTCGGAAGAAATCAGCACCGATTGACTATGAAGTGTTAGCGGATACGAAAACAGACGCGCCCTTTGTCTGTCGGTAGTTATCGCAGAAGGCCCCTTTTTGCTTTCAAGAAAAAGACATCGGGCCACCACTTCCCTAATGTTAAAACAGCTAGTAAGAACGGCCGTTTAATGTAGGCGGAAATTTCAGGAAGAAAAGCAAAGAAACGAATCTGGAGACCTCAGAAGCAATAATTAAGAATACCTGTCGTGTTGAAACCCTGCTGAAAGTAGATTAGAGGAAACGAAACGAAAATTTCTCATATGATTTATGAGCGTAATAACCAAGTAACTGTCGTAGTTCATTTCCTGGAAAACCCGAAAACACATGATCAAGATCAAGGCGACCCTTGACTCATCGCGTATAACAGCCAAGATAGGGGTTTTCTATTATGCTCCGGCTTTAAACTTTCTGCCATGTTAAAAGTCCGTTTAGCTACCGTGTGCCTATTTCCCGGATGGTTTTCTTTGTTATCAAATCAAAAAACAAACTACTGCTTTCAAACAACCTCCAATTTTAGAAAATTCCTTTCCAATATCCAACACCAAATGACATGCCTGCTTTTACTGACATCCAAGTGATGACCGCACGGTCACGATTGCAAACGAGCGCGTTTTACTGCTAAAAACACTCTTTCGATACATGGACTTCTTAGTACCCTATTGACATCCCCACATGCATGTACCACAGCATATATAAATGGGGAGCCAAAGTTCATATTAAACGTACCGTTTCCTGTTTAGAGTTTCTGCCCACCTGGCTATTCCAGCGAAAGTTTGAACGAAACCTAACAGGGTTGTTCTGAAGTCCAAGTGACCCCGTACGCTCACGATTGCAAATGGGTGCCCGTTTCACGGAAAAAATACTCTTTCGAGGCGCCATGGCCTTCTTAGTACCCTAATCACATCCCCAAACGCACTTAATGCAGGTATTCCGAAAGGACGAGGTAAAGGAAAGTACTTGTTCAGCCGCGCCGGCCCGCCAGGGCAAAGCTTGTACGGCTGATGTAATTTTCTCACTTTATTTTATATCAGTGGCCACTGGCCATATTTCGGTTGTTCAGAGTTGCCTCCTCGATGGCGCAAAGAGTCAAAGACATAAATTCGTTTTTCAAATGGTCGCTTCATATGTATTCGTCCTCTTTCTATCTTTTCACAACTGTACGAAATTGGCCACCGCTTCCGAACCCTACTACCGCCTCGTCCCTTTGGGCGAGCACTAAAATGCAGAATGAAAGCACAAGCAATCATAAGGCATACCAGATCTAGCATCCTTACGAACCCGGACAACCAGCCCCAAACCCTGCACGTAATACGCTTTAAACATTTGATAAAACTGTTCACTCCATCTAACTAAGAAAATTTTAGAAAGAATATTTTGGAGGAATGTTAGTAATAATATTATGATTGTTTTGAGCAGATTATCTTTTGGATTGAACTCTTGTAACCAATGGTTCAAATCGTTATGCTCCTTTAGACATGAAACAAAAAGATATGTATAGTCCACTTCTGAAAATCAAATCGTTATGCTCCTTTAGACATGAAACAAAAAGATATGTATATTTACAGTAATAGAAGAGGTTAATATAGTCCTCCATTAAATGGATACAATGTTATGATATCTAAACTTAAAGAACCTAATAACTTTGTCACTGTCCCATGAACTTTCTCACTAGGGATATGTACAATCATTAGGGATTTTTTTCAATGGGAAGGGTTTGTAATTTTTGTATCGAGGATCTTTGTTAACTATATCACAAAGAATTCATTCTCTGACTAGGCCTTTCTTCCTTAATTTAAGTTTTTCATGATAAGGAGTTAGGCCTTTCTTCCTTAGTTTAAGTCTTTCATGATAAGGAGTTAGAAATTTGCAACCTCCTTTTTGAAAACTAGGGCCATGGGTTCTCCCATTCAACCATAAAGGTAGGTTTGTCCCACTAAATCAACCCTAGGAACAAAAGAGATGGAATCAAAGGAATAAACATAAGCATAAGTAAGGTAATTCAATTTAGATCCACTTTTCCCTTAATAGGAAATACATGTTAGTTAACAACATCGACTATTATTAAGAAGCATTGATCCATTATTGTTATAGTTGTGCTCATTGAATTAATTTCCCACATGTCACTAAATGTAAAGAGATTGCATGTGTTCAACATTTATTTTCCTTCCACTGGAAATATATGGCGAGCATTAAGCACATCTAGGGGTTTGAACTCATCCCACAATGCTTAAGCTTGTGCCATGAGATGAGGTTTCGCTAGTGTCACATCCAACCACACAACTCAAATACCTTAAAATGAGTAAAAACTATGATGGGTTTTCACACTCACAAAAGAGACCGAGCTACATCCACAAGAAGGTATAAATTATTTAATACATTTAGTTGACCAATAAAAGTGGATCCATAAATTGTTACATGCATTAATTATTACTCTTGCAAATATTTTTTTCCATACATTATGTATAAGTAAAGGAGATAAAAAAAATTCCATTACCTATTTTTTGAAACCATTTATTTATTATCTAACAAATTACATCCCAAATATATGGAAAGAAAGGAAACTAAGTTAATAAATTGATTAAATCTAAAATAATAAAATTGGTTTTATCTTTCAGTGAATGACCATAGCTCCATCATGTAAAGGTTGGAATCACTCTTAGAGTCACAGATAGAGTTTATTCCCTAGAAACTCTAAAGTTGTTGTTGCCATGGCCACGCCTAGCATCCCCTCTAGAACCTTATAAATCCTCAACATCCCTCCTTGTACTTGATTAGGTCGTACTACAATAGAAAACATGAAGGTCGTGACACCCTCCACTATACATGACTATGTATCTAATGCAAAGATGAAACTTGATGCTCCCTCTATAGACATGAGTTCATTTCAAATGAAGAGTCCATGTTTGTCACTAGGTTGTCTCAACATCCATTCAAATACATGTTGACAACAGACCTACAAGAAAACATCTCACCTCTCCATTGACCTATACAAATGGTTAATGAGGCTCCCCCACCCTCCATCCTTGTAGACTCTCACACTCAATTCCAAAGAAATATCTTATATAGTAATGGGTTAATCTGCAAATTCAACGGGCTTTGGCCCAATTTATCAAATTTACATCAATGGATCTCTATAACTTGGAAATTAGAATTCCAACAAGAAACTTTCATTTACCCCTATGCAAAGGGGAATTTTGATCCAGGTGGGTATCAAAGGCCATTCACCTATGCCACGACTCAAAGAACAATTTCCATTCTGGCTGTTTTTTTACAGTTTTTCGAGTCCCAAACTTCCGGGGCCATTTTGAGGCCCTAAACGACATTTTTTGGGCTTAGCAGCCCCTAGATTATATTTGAAGGCAAAAGCTAGTGCGAACAGAATATGTACTCCTCTGCTATACCTTCCCAGCACCCCAAACAAAGATCATCTGCAAAAGATACACCCTCGAGAAGTTGATGTATCAACTACCCCCATCGGGGCCCACAAACCTTTTGGTGTTTCATCTCCCGAGGTTAGGATTTTGGATGTTTATGGTTTTATCATTTATGTTTTATGTTAAAAACGCCTTTGGATTCTCATTGTAATCATCTTCTTGTGAATGAGCATAGTTGTCACATCTCGTCTCAGAGATACGCTGCAACCATTCGAGAAAGCTTCTTTCAGTCTGCATTTTTATAGTTTAAGAAGGTTCTCCTTATTACTAGAAGTCAAGTTTTATTGTATCTATGTGTGTTTATTTGCTATACATTTGTATTTCATTTCGTTGAATTCATAAATATGGATCACTTTTCATTATAGAGTTGAGTTTGATTAAGTTATTGATAGGGACCATGTCCTTAATACTATCCCTTGATTAGGTATAAACCGAGATTGTACACAAATCCATGGTTCCAAAATTTTGATCAATCTTTGGAGTCTCTTTCTTCTACTCCAGTCTAGGTAAGGCTTCCAGACCTCAGCATTCAATTATGGGGCTTTGACTCCTTGATAGATATAGGAATGCACTTGGTGAATTTCACTTCTAAAGTGACGAAACATAACAGAGACATATCACCACATATGCTTACATATGTGCTGACATGGATTTCTCTAAAGTTTTATTGAGAAAGATCAAACTTGTGGACAAAGACTACACATGGATGCAATTCAATTATGAGCACTTCACATTTTGTTTTCGTGCCACACAAATTACACTAATATTTTCACTCGCCCCACCAAGGACCCTCAAATAAGAACCACTCGGTGAAAGGGCATGATGGCACAACATCACCTCATCACTAAAGAAGAACTCTTACAAGTTCGACAAGTGGAAGCACCAGTCCCTCTAGAAACCCACCTCAACCCACAAAATCCTCTACTAGGAAAAAAAACAAATCCCCTTGAACCACACCTCGAAGGTTTTCAAATATCCCCCTATTAGAGTGAATGTGCATGCCTCACTAAAGACTCGACATCAAGCGAAGGTAGAGAAAATCCTAGTGGCCAAGCCCGAACTGTAGAGCTAGTTGGGTGAATGTTGCAAAATCAAACCAATCTCAATCCTCCTTGCATGAGGAGGAGGTCAAAGAAATAATGGAAGTAAGATGAGTTGGAATATAAGGAGGGGAGTGAAATATAGTTAAAGGAAGGGAGATTGCAAGAACTATTAGCACCCTTCCAAGCCTTGCAAGAGGAATTGATATAATTTTCAAAAACAAGAATAGAAAATGACATTAATGAACATTGATATACATGACTGAACATAAACTTTGCAATTTATTTCAATATCTAGTATGTCTTATTTCTACAATTTTTTTTTTTTATAAATGTGTAAGGATTTATCCAAACACCTCAAAGAATACATAAACTATAAGAAGAAAATAAATGCTCAGCACATGGCACTCTCCACCCTCATTCACAAGGATCAAAACCCATTTAGTGAAAAGCCTCCCAAATTTTTGTGATCTTATCTACTTTACAACCCTTTTTTTTGTAGAAGAAAAAATTACTCAGTTATATTATTGATATAATCTATTCTCATAGTCGGTTACATTCAAAAATCTGAGATAGACCAACAGGTAGGGAGTCCATCCCCTTCAATTTGGCATCCAAATCAAATGAGAGTGACCTACTACAAAGAAATGTCAAACTGAAAAGATGGAAAGATGATGAAATTCTGCCAAAAATATGCCAAGTAATGCAGAGGAAAACTGATGATGGTGCCCGATATATAATAACTCAAGGCTTAGAAAATTTTGAGAGAAAGAGAGGGGCTCTCATGGTTGTCCAGCCAATGTGTGTATGTCATCAAACCTACTTGTTTTTGAAGAGTTGTCTTGGAAAGCAGGTCCGCTTCTCTATTGAATTCCTGAGATGTATGTGAGAAGTTAATCTTCTTGAAGTGATGAAGGAGCGAATTGATTCAGTCCATCCAAGCCAAGAGGGTGATCGTATGAAGCTTACCACTATTATTGAGCTAGTCTATTATAACTTTGGAGTCATCGATCAGATGAAGATGGCCAATATTAAGCCTCATGGCCAGGTGAAGAGTTGCCCAAACACCAACAATTATACCCTTGTGTTGGTGCCTGGGCAACTCTTCACAATATTTTAAATATCAATACAATAAACTATTTTTATTAAATACTCATAATAATAAATTAAATTGTATCATATATAAACCTTATATTTAATATGACATAATTTAAACTAAATTAAATCACTTTTATAATAATAATGAATTTAATTTATGCTAGACTTGAACTTATGCCAATTAAGTTAGAAATCCTATTCCAAGACCAAATTTTATTTTAATTATATAATTTAAAACCCAAAACATCCTATATCATAGTAACAATGATGATACATGATGTTAAATATTCTTTTAGGACCTAAATTATGCTAATATATTTGTGATTGTGATTTTTTAGAGTTTTAACCCTCAAAACATCGTATCAAGACATCGTATCAAGGTAACATTCATGATACATGATGTTAAATATTCTTTTAAGACCTAAATTTTTCAATTATATATTTATGATCTTTTATTCATTTAAATGTTTGTAATGGTAGGTGATTTAGATCCCAAGAGATATGAGTAGGGTGAGCAACACTTGAAGGGAGCCCATAACTGCCCTAGGTTATGAGTAGAGCCTAAAAGCGTTGGTTTTTCCACTCAAATAGATAAGTAAGCACACATGAAAATAGAATTGGATAGAAAGTGCAAACTAAAAGAAAGAAAACATGTGAAAGCATAATTGTACAAATTATTAGGGACACAACATTTTTTTTTTTTTTTTTTCGAGAAATTAGCTCGATTTATATTAGAGATATAAATCATTTACATCACAAGCAGTCATTACAATTCGTCCCGGAGACCCAACCGGATTTGACCTCAAGACCTCCTCCCAACACTTGGAGAAAGGTACTTGTCATTACCAACCGCGCTATCTCACGGGACAATTAGGGACACAACATATTCGGAAGCGAAGTACTTCGTTGACAAAATGAAGAAAACAAGCAAAAGGACTTGTATAAACGTGTGTGCAACAATAAAGTATATGTGTATTTTTTTATTTTTTTTTTAAAGAAATGCCAATTTGTTTATTTGTAATCTCGTAATTTTTTTTCTATGTATAAAGAAGTGAAATATGTGGGCACAAATTTGCTTAACAAGATAGATTTAAGCGAATTTCACGTCTCTCCCTTATATATTTATTTACTATTTCGAGATCATTTTAAATGTGTTTTATACAATATTTTTAAATATTGGTATGGCTTGAACAACTTTATGTTTGTGGTTTACATGTCATTGAAAAAGTTATAATTATGATTAAATATAGATGATCTTATAATTTTTAAGGTTCTCAAGAGTTTAGATTATAAAATTTCTTGCTTTTGTCAATATATAAAATCGATTTCCCTATTATGAACAATTTATTATAAAAGTTCTTGCTTTTGTCAATACATAAAATCGATTTCCCTATTATGCACAATTTATATTTTGATGTTCAATGTTACGTAATTGAGTGTAAGCATTTGAACTATTTTCAAATTATTCACGTTTACATGTTTGCGTGGGGAATCCTTAGAAGCGTTACATACTTTTATGTTCAATGTCACATAATCGAAGTGTAAGCATTTGAAAGCTTTCCAAATTATTTACATTTACATGTTTGCACGGGGAATTGATAAAAGCATAGTATACAATATTTTTATTAGATTTTAAAGAGGAAAAGGATCATAGGAATCACAAAGAAATGTTTGAAATCAACATAACTTTGACAAGGAAATTTCATCATCAATTTAAATTTCTTGATATAACTTATTTGAATCTATTTTTTTTTATAACTTATTTGAACTTAGTTTTTGTAAAGTTAGAAGGATGCACTAATTTAATCAAATCGAACTCAACTATGATTTATATCGTATTATTATCTTTTGTACATCACATTATTTTTCCACTAATTTTTTTTTTTTTAAGAAATGTTTAAAAGTTATAGTAATTACTGGAGTAGTAGTATGCATTCATATTAATAACACTCAAGGTTGGGTCCAGTTGGACATGAACTAGAATGTATTTTTGTTCATTAGTAATATATTTCGTCATTTGTGTCACTGATTTAAGTCCATTAATCATATATTTAGTCATTTGTTTCAATTGTCCTTTAGTCGTATATTTAGTCATTTTAATTATCATTTTTCGTCAACTAGTATTATATTTAGTCATTTGTTGTCATTATGTAGTGATTTATTTAGTCATGGTAATCATTTATTTTCGTCAATAAATAATAAATTTAGTCATTTGTATTCAATGATTTCGTCAATAACTTTAGTCATTGTAAAATTGTTGTCATTTAGTAATATATTAGTAATTGTAATTATTAATTGTTGCTATTTAGTAATAAATTTAGTCATTTGTATTTATTGATTTATAGTTTAGTAGTAAATATCAATTTATATGATATGAATAATTTATTGAATAATATAAATTGTGTAATGCATTAATAAACATATTATATTAAACTTAAATTAAAACATAAAACATAAAACAAAAAATTGATTCAACACCATCATAAAAAAATAAAGTAATATATATATATATGGTCAAAGTATTACAACAATATTATTCAGAGTTTCCAAGTCTACAAATATACACCATAATAAAACTATTGCATAAACATAAAATCAAATTAAACATATAATATTGCAACTTATATGAACCGTAGAATGATCTTGCAAATACACCACATAATAAAATAGTGTTGAACATACATTCAAAAAGAAGTGAAAAGATTGTTGAACATACATTCAAAAATAAGTGGGGTCTAACATCTATGATAAAAACCAACTATGTCATTTTTTACAAATATTTTAGTGGCCACCGTGTGAAGCTTCCTTCCATCTCTTTCAGATGGACAAATCCTTCTATTTTGTCATCATAAGGAAGGGGTATGTTTCTTATGACATTTATAATATTTACATTTTCCTCTCCTGATCTGCTCATTTTAACTCCATGTATAATAGATAGTGACTGAATCCACCCAATGCCCACATGAGCACTGTCATGTGGATCCAACACCTTTACTTTATCACCTTCTTGGAGTTTATGATCAACATATTTTTGCAAAAACAAAAACAAATACACATTAAATTGAGATATGAAAAATGATAAAACAACAATTATGTTCTAATATTTAGGACTCACCTCGAGTTCAACAACACTATGAATGTGTTGCACATGGTTTTCAGGTTCAACAGATCACTACAATATTGAAATCGAGTAGTTTTCCTGTTTCTTTGATATAACTCCGTGTGTGGTTTCATCATGCAAAAAAATATACAACATTTAAAAATATGAATCAAGGAATGCAAGCTATAAAATTGTATCTAAAAGAACATGTTAAGCATGAATAATGACAACACATTGGGACATGTGTTATGATTTGAAGAGTTTGAAATGATGTTATAGCCTGCCATATTTTCACCAAGATCGTGTTGCCATCCTTAGTTAAGATTGTTGTGTGGTGTGGATTTTAAACACTGAAATATGTTTAGTTCCTCAGATGAACTTTATAGGAAACATCGTAAAAATGTTAATAACAGATCGATCATGCTCAAGAATTATATCAAGGGAAAAAACAATGTATTATTTATCCTTGACTAAAACTAAACTAAAAATTGTCAAAGCTTGACCTAATTTGGGATGAGCTTCATGGAAATTATAGACTTATAGTATTTTATTTCAGTAGAAAAGTGAATCCATTTTAGTCACAGTGTGAAAGTGGCCCAAAGAAACTGCCTAGTGAAATTGCATTCCACATACAAACATCAAGGCTTATAGGGTGGCCTCATTATTTTTATGTGAACCAATATTGATTAAGATCCTATACAACTAAAAACTTGAAAATTACTCCATTATGAGGTCTGGTGTAACACACCCACTATCATATTTTTAAAATTTTGGAAATTAATCTCCCATACATGAAAAATCTCCCTAACTCGCATTAGCGAAATACCAATCCCCGATTCTATATCGGGAATTCGGGGTTTCTAGTGTCAAGATTCATTCACCCTCAAGACTCGCGTTTCCCCGAATTCCGACACGCTCCCCTACGCATTAGCTCTCTTGGTTCAGCTCCCGAATCCACAAGACCTGCTACCATATGTCCGCGGCCTTATAGCTACCCATCGGGGTTTCGGGGTTTATGATGCCGCGATGCACAGGTCTTCGTAAATTCTGAACCTCCGATCCCCGATGCCACTTGGCTTTGACTCACGGCCCAGCTGGGCCTT
>SNQJ01S0001134.1:0-17217 GCA_010110895.2 Picea sitchensis
ACTCTCTATTGGCCTATTTTCTACCTTTTGGCCTAATTATATAATGAAGGGCCAACCACACTTTAGCTAGATTTCCTTTCTTTATCTCACTTGACCAACTTGGACTCACTTTGTCCTCTCTCTAACTAACCCCAAGACTTACAATACATATACAAAAGGGTTATGAACTGAAAATTGTTCAGATCCATGAATAACTCAACAATCTCCTAAAGATTTTCTCAGGTCCACAAATTTCTCCAAAATATCACTAAGATCTCTCTAACTCAAGGTTATGAATATACCTTCCCGAGGAGACAGAGGCAATGAACAATGACGTTGAAATCTGTAAGAAATTTGAGTCAAAACTACAAAAACCGACTTAAAACCATTCTTGAATTAGTCAATTAGACAAAACAATAGCATAAAACTATATCAAATTGAGTAAAATATGAAGCATAAATAGTAATAAAATCAAAATTTCTTGTATCATTTTCATTTTTATCCAAATAGTGCAATTTGGACTAAAACACCTCCATAATTCAAGCGGCGATCGCGGGAGCAATAGGCAAGGGAATCACACATAGCAATGTCACGGACTAGGTAATCTTCATCCTATCCTCTTAAATTTAGTAGTTTACATTTTATTATGTTCTATTTTATTTAGTTTTTAAAGTTGCAAAATGGGTTTTTACATTCTCACGTGGTTTCTCTGAATGAGTCACATATGACTGGCTATACACCCACATTGTGAACCACATGGGGTGTATATTAGGCCCTACCCACGATTGTTTGTGAGTAAACCGCGTATACGTGTGCAAATGGCAAAAAAATGATGTTTATAACTCAAAAATGATTTGGTTTTTGCAAGATGGTGTTGGAATGGAGAGGGGTAGAGAGCATGAGGAGAGTAGATCGTGATGGATTGAAGTCCAAATTAGCTCAAGCGACTTTAAAAATATGGTTGCCAAGTTTTGAGCTCTCAAAGGAATGAGGGCCCAAGTGAGGTGATTGGAAATGTTGGTGGGCTATTGGGATCCAGATAGCGAGAGTTTTATCCTTGATGGACAACCATGAAGGATCGAAGTAGAGGAAATCTACTTATTGGCTAGAATTTCATGCTGAGGGGAGGTTGTGGACCTCAAGTCACATAGAGCAGGAAGTGGGATGAAGGTCGAAGAATACATAGAGGCCCACTGTGTTGCAGGGACTCCCATGGTGAGAAGTCAAATCCCTATCCAGACTATAGCTAACCTCAGCTGAAGGAGAATATTGTGTTAGGTGCTTACCAGATCATAGGTGCGGCCTCGTTGCATCAAGCATCAAGACCACTTATATTTTACGCATTGGAGTGTGCGAGACCTACCATCTAGGTGGGTGTATCTCATTGCTGACCAATATGAAAGGTCGTTTGAAAAAGTGCAAGGAGGGGAAATGAGAGCCGGGTTTGTCTCTATCATTTGGCACTTCTTTTTGAAGCGGAGTCCCTAGGTGCAGGACCTAGAGTGGAGATCATTCCTAGAGGAGCATGTGATCCAGCTATGGCGCGATGGTTTGAGGTCATGAGGCGGTAGGGGGGAGGTGGGGTGGGTGACACCTACAATAATGATTTTTTCTTTCTAGTGGTTGAGGAGACAAATCATAGCTCTGGATGAATTTCCCTATGTGGGAATCGATTTCAAAGGAGATCCAGATATGCCACTTCCACCCGAGGGAGGCGCCCTCACGGTGCCATGGGTAAAAAGTTTTTATATATTTCATTTTTTTGTATTTTTTTGTATTAAAGGGAACAAAATATTTTTGGATGGTGTTTTAAATATTAACCCTCGATACTTGTGTGATTGTGAATGTGGGTCTGCAATGACCAAAGGGATTCCTACAACATAGGTGGAGACACTGGGGAGATGAGGCAGTGGAAGGAGAAGCCCGGAGAAACCCCTACAGAGACATACATAGTAACTTGTCTCCCTTTGACATACAATATTCCTATGGTTCAGGTGTAGGATCTACTTGAAGCCATGTAGAGGCAGGTTGTCATTGTACCTAGAGCATGGGTACAAATATTTGAGTGTCATCACAAGCGTGCGTGGAACTTCTATCATGATACACATCCCGGCCATAAGTAGATGTCATGGGACATGTATGTCGGTTGTATATGTATTTTTGAGGGTTTTTAGCCCCAATTTTGTAATATAAACACCATATTTTTTGGAAATATATAAGAGGGATCTTCGGCTTCTCCCTTATCTTACAATGTGTACATTGATTTAATTGTCTTCTTTGCTTTATTAATGTGACAAATGTCAATCTAAAACATAATTAACATAGGCATCGAGAACATGATTAGAACTTCTAGAATGTGAAAGTATGTAATAAAATCAAATTGTCATTCTAAAATAAGTACCCATAGTAATAGATGGAATAGCGACCGGATCCATGTGAGGTCCTATAATTATGGCGAATCGATTCTTATTTATTGATTTAAGCGTCTCTCAGTGATATTGAAATTGTAAGCTCGAGTGATGCTTCCTCCCTCCATTCTTGTCGCTCAATCCCCTATCACCATATTGCATCCTTCATCCACACTGCGCCCTCCCTCCCTTGTCATATTGCCCCATCGACTACTTTTTCCGCCTTCCATCCACACTTAAATGGACTTAGGATGAACAAAAGAACAACAGAATTTGGATTAGATTAAAAATAATAATATTAAGTATTGATATAGTTAGTATAGGTAATAATTGGGTAATAAACAACTAATTTAATAGTGATTGATTATTAATTATTGTGGTATTAATTAGTTTAAAACCTATGTTAGTAACTAGGTTAGTAGTGGGATTAGTCTAATATTAAAAACAAAAATAATACAACAAATTAAAAAATTAAAAACAAAATATTATATAAACATTAAATAAAACAAAATATAAATAAAAATAATTTTTTTTTTTTTTTATATATATAATATTAAAACATTTTAAAACAAAAACAAATTAAAAATAAAACACAAAAACATATTAATAATACAAAGAAGCAAATAATAGAAAATAAAATAATACAAAACACATAACAAACATGTTGAAACATTAAAAATAAATAAAAACTAAATATGAATTAATCCTAAGTCTACCCATTACCTCCGTCCTCCCATGTCCCCCACCTAACCTAATATACCAACGTGCCTCACATCCCCCTCACGTCATAACCCATCACCCTCCACTCACTCCCCATCCCCCTAAGTCATAACTCACTCACCATTCCCCTCCCTACATCACATCCCACTACTCCTTTCATGCTCCGCCCACCTTTACACCCCATGCGTTTCCCATACCCCGGTACCCCTTCATAGGTATGCCATGGAAAACAAATCCAAGCAATGAAGTAATTCAGGGCCCATCACCTTCGAGAGTTTACTTGAGAGGAGTCAGAATTTAAGCTCAAGACCATGCCAATCTGACAGGATACAGGGCGAGGGATCTAAATCAATGGCCCTACATTTGGATTCCAGACCCCCCAGTCATTCTACATTTTGCGAGGGGTCAGTCTAGCCTCATAAAAACCACTTTTCCCAAAAGTACCATTTTTGTCTTTTTTTTACCATGTCATCTTCCAGATGGATTTTTGGGCAAACGGAGAAGGATTGCAAAAATCCGAGGGTTTCATCACGGGCTGAGGAACAAAACCTCTTTCAGTTTTTGCAATGGAGTTCTGTGAGAGGGTCGAAGACATCTTGAGGCCTATTTTCCCATATTTTCAAATTTTCGTTTTAGGTCAGATCTTGGGGGAGGCATTACGGCTAAATTTGAGAACAAATTTGGCCGAAAACCGAAGATTTTTTGTCAGAACATGCCCATGTACATCTTCATTTTTCTCCCAAGTGTCATCATTGAAGATAAAATCGCGTCTGATCGGACCCCTATTTTTCGCAGAAAAACGGTCCATCTTTCATGGTAGAAACTCCAAATTTTGTGGGAGTGGTGGCTATTTTTGGTACGGGTGGTTAAAGCGACTTTCGAAACTTATTGGGATGATCTAGCCTATTTATTGAGATGATTTTTAATGTAAAATGGTTCGACTGGTGAGGGGCTCTTTTCTTGAGGCTGTGAAGTGTGTTTAGCGAGGGAATGTCTCTGTAATTTTTTAATGATTGATCAACAATGGACATATTTCTTTTCTGAGTTCTGTGTGGTGATGATGATGAGTGTTCTTCCTGTTGTTTAATGTTTTCCCTATGATCATTATGCTTGTTTTCACCTTATTATTAGAAGGAATGTAATAGAGGATGAAGATTGCTCATTGGATACCTACTGCCTCTTCTTTTGATGATGCACATGTTTTACGCAAAGCTTAGTTAGAATTTGCCGGCTCCTTTGCCTAGCTTTCTCCTCTCCTATTTTTTTTCCTCAAATCGGCCTTCATCTAAACTTGACTTGAACCCAATGTACTTACTACCTTGCCACATTGAAAGAAATTTGTCCGGATCTGATGTGAATCAGATATTTAAGCAGACCCCATTTTCCCAATGGCCCTCCTTGTTGTTCCAAATCAACCATTTAAAAACCCCAATCCATGTTCTTCATAACTAGCCCACAATACCTCTTTGAACAAAGCTATATCAGACGGAGAGATCCATCTCTACAAGTCTTGGAGGGCTAGATCCAAGACTGAAGTGGTTTTGATGTTGCCTCTTGTGGTGCCTCCAGGCCTTGGAAAAAATTAGAGTGCTATGAGTGCGACTCAGTAGGGATAGTTTCGGTGGTACGCTCAAGCTCCGACTCGATCTGATGGTGGGCGGTGACAAGAAGGATGAGATCATTCACGTGGCGACTCCAAACATCTCCAGACAGTGCCAGCTCGAGGGACTCCACTGGAGGAAGAAACTAAATCATGTCCAAGTAGCCTAGAAAGACCAGTTATTCAAGCTCAAATTGCATTCAAGACATCTTTGGTTTCTCTGCAATCATGTCTTGTCTTTTTCTAAGCTTGATCAAAATTATAGTGTTGAAGAGTATTTTGACCATCGGTCAATTGATGAGTCTCAAGAGATCATCTCCCCAATTGTATATTATGTACAATCTCACACTCATGTGCACATCCCAGATGCACATATAGAAACCCTAGTGAGACATAAACCTCTGCTTTGTCTCCTACTACTAAATCTACGGATGTTTAGCCAAGCCTCTTTCTTCATCTCCACATTAGCACAGAGTCCCAAACCGATACAAACCTCTAGATTTGCCTCCCATTCCAACCTCCTGTCAATTACATCAATAATACGCCTAGGTTTGATGGAAAATGAAGACCAACTACTGAAAATCATATTCAAAACCTTGAGGATTTCCTTGACCTCTATGAGGTTGAATATGATGATGTATCTATCAGGATGTTTTCCACGTCTATGGGAGGAAAAGTCAAATATTGGTTTAAGAACCTTCCGGTACTAGCATCTCATAAATTTTAATCAATTTATGCAAAAGTTTTCTTAGATAGGTGGGTGGTCTTGGGAAATGTTTTCCTTATCCTAGAGAGTATGAACACTTGAAAAGAAATACAGGGGAGACAGTACATCAGTTTTCATCTAGATTCAATGAGGTGTATCATTCAATACTGGTGGATGTAACGCCACCTCCTAGTTTAACCAGGTGCATTTCCCGAAGCCTTTGATCTTGGAAGTGGCTTTCCAATTGAAGAAAGAAACTACAAAGCCTTGAAGAGAATCACGAGCATTGGGTTGATGTGGAGACCAACTAGCGATCAAAGGTCCTGATTAAAGAATAAATAAATGGAGCGGTGAAGTCATCGAGGAAGATGGCCCGGAGATTTTGGCGGGGGCATGGAAAAGCTGATGCAAAGATTAACATAAAGAGAATGTTGTCCAAAGGCATCATGGTCCCTTGATTCCAGAGAAAGAAATTATCGGTTCCCAAACATGTTGTTGCACACCCTTGGTACCATGGTTTGAATAATGATTAGTTCATGTATTCAATTCACAACACAGTCAAAGATGAATCTCCATCTCAACTTGTAGAGGAACAACAAGTTGATATGATGTGCATGTTTGACAACATTCCATATTGGATTGTCACTTAGGTGGGATGGGTGTGATGATCATCATGAAGATAAAACAGAGGTTGTCTGTTCAGATAAAATAGCAGCATGTCATTGGCAGGAAAAAAAAGATAATTTACAGTTCAGATACGACAATCATCCCTTACTGCCAGTCCTTGATAGCGATGGGAAGAAGGCAGAAAATCGCGGTAGAGTGGAAACACTTTGCCCATATGTTTCTCATATCTTCGATTCCTGAAAAGAAACTCTAGGCGAGTTGAAGCAGTAAAGACAAAATCCTCACGACCAATCAATTGGTAGTACCATTAAGGATATGGAGAGTTGTTTCTAAGCAGAGACGTGACATGACCTACATTGATTTTCAAAATTCTTGATAAGCTTAAAGCACGAGGCAAGTTACGAGTTGATCAAAATAACTCTGTACCATTGTGCTTTAATTCATTTGAATTTTGAAGAAGACTCTTAGACAAGTGTTGAAGGATGAATCTGAAATAAGCCGGAAATTTCATTTGAGTCAATGCAGCTGTCTTGTCAGTCTTTTCAGGATACAAATGGCTATTCGGTTGGATGGCCTGTGTGACCAGAATTATTCTTCTTTCTCCAGTCATGAGATAAAAAAGTTGTTATGATATTGACATGATCGAGCAGTCAATTACAGGGGTGTAGCGAAGCATCGGTTTAAAACTCATCGAAAGTTCATTATGTCGAGGAAATACGAGGATGAGAATACTTGAGAATCACGGTGCAGAGATGCCATCAGAATCAGAACATCATTTCTATCTCTTGATCCATAGCTACCTATATGGAGAATTTTCTCACTGTAGAGGATCAATCTTTCTCTGACATTACTTTTGTTTTCAAGATTGTCGAGGTCTCCATGGTAAATATCAATCATGTTTTTTTAGCAGTGGCCTTTACACTTTGCGGTTCTGAGTCCTGAGCAAAGGTCAAGTGCGCTTTCAACGTACTTCTTGGCGGTCAAGCAGTCCACTGGTCTCGAAGCTACTTGATTGGCTTCATTGGCATTTTGTATTATTTGATTTAACAAATGATGAGTAACATAGGGTAGGTAGAGGAGAATGTAGATAAGCTCACCATTCACGAGCATTTCTTTTGGCCGGTGTTGATTGAGTTTGATTCCGATTCTGAATCAAATATAGTCACCGGGTTACCTAATAAAAGGTTTAGGACCCATTATTGGAGAGAGAGAAGCACCAGTCTGCATGTTCAGGTTTCAGTGGTTCTTGACACCTCTGAAAGCTACCATCGAGTGGAGCCTATGTTGGAGTCCTATAATTATAGGCCGAATCGATTCTTCAATGTTGATTTGAAGCGTCTCTCTCCGTGGTGATGACGAAGTCGTGGCTTAGGTGATTCTTCTTCCTCCCTCCATTCTTGTTGCTCAATCCCTATCACCTATTTCATCCCTTCATCCACGTTGTTCCCTCACTCCCTTGTCATGTTGTCCCATCGACTACTTTTCCCACCTTCCATCCACATAAATGGACAGGATGAACAAAAAGAACAATAGGTTGGTTAGATTAAAATAATAATAAGTATTGATATAGTTAGTATAGGTAATAATTGAGTAATAAACAACTAATTTAATAATTGATTGATTATTATTAATAATTATTAGTGGGTTAAAACCTATGTTAGTAACTAGGTTTAGTGCAAGTTAGTCTAATATTAAAAACAAAAATAATAAAACAAATTAAAAATTAAAAATTAAAAACAAAATATTATATAAACATTTAAATAAAACAAAATATAAATAAAATAACAAGAAAGGAAACATGTTATATATAATGTAAAACATTTTAAAGACAAAGGAAGCCAGTTAAGGTAAGAGCACAAAGAAGAGCATATTAATAATACCAGAGCAAATGAAATAGGAATAATTAAAGACACATGGCAACAGAGCATGTTGAAACGTTAAAGGCAAATGAAGACTAGTATGGATTGATCTAGGTCTGCCCATTTGCCTCCGTCCTCCATCAGTACTGGCTGCTATGCCCAGGTGCCTGCATCCCCCTCGTCATAGCCATCACCCTCCACTCACTCCCCATCCCCTCGTCATAACTCACTCACCCATTCCCCTACCTACGTCACATCCCACTACTCTTTTCATACTCCTGCCCACCTTTACACCCATGCATTTCCCATACCCCCATACCCTTCATCATATGCCATAAAACAAATCAACGCACCATAATAATTATGGACCCCCCCCTCACCTTCCGAGTTGCAGAGGTCGAGATTTAAAATAAAGACATGTAATCTGAGCGGACCATAGGCAGGATCTAAATCAGCGGCCTAGATTAAATTCTGTACCCCCACAGGCATTCTACATTTAACGAGAGTCGGAATACCCTCCCTCCATCAAAAACCACTTTTCCCCCAAAGTACATTTTCCTTTTTGATATGTCATATTCCAAGATGGAGTTGCACGGGCAAACAAGACGGGTTTAAAAGTGAGAGAGAGAGGTTTTTTTATCGGCATGGGTTGAGGAACAAAAAATTCTTTCATTTTTCAGGAGTTCTGAGCAGAGAGAATTGAAGACATATTTGAGGCCTATTTTTTCCATATTTGCAATTGTCCGTTTCAGTCCCGATCTTACAGGAGATATTACGGCCAGATTTGAAATGAGTGGTAGCAGAAAGAGGTTTTTGTCTAGCACATGCCATATACAATAACCTCTTTCATTTTTCTCCAATTGTCATCATTGAAGATAAAATCCGTCTGATGGGACCCTGTTTACATGAGAAAAGCGTTAAATCTTTCATAAGCGAAAAAACTCCCAAATTTGTAGAATTATGGTGGCTATTTTTTTGGCTGAGGCGGTTGAACCAACTCTCAGAACTTGATGAAGTGATCTAACCTATTTATTGAGATGATTTTATGTAAATGGATTAGACACAGCAGGAGCTCTTCTTGAGGCCCGTACTGGGCTGTGTTTAGCCAGGGAACGTCTCTATAATTTTTTATGATTGATCAACAATGAACATATTTCTTTGACAGGATTCCTCTGTGGTGATAGTGGTGGTGTTCCTTCCCCTCTGTTAATTTTTTCCTGTGATCATTATGCTTGTTTTCTTTTTCTTATTGCTCCGGAAGGAAAGTAATAGAATTATGCTTGTTTTCTTTTTCTTATTATCAGAAGGAAAGTAATAGAGGCTGAATTTATCAGCGGATACTCTGCCTCTCTGCTTTTGATGATCTTTATGTTTTCTGCAAAAGCTTAGTTCAAGAATTCTTAACTGCTCCTTTGCCTAGCTTTCTCCTCTCCTATTTTTTTTCCTCAAATCGACGCCATCTAAACTTGACTCGATCCAATATTGCCACTACCTTGCCCCGTGAAAGAACTTTGTCCAGATCTGATGTGAATCACATTTTTTAAGCACCGACCCCATTTGCCCAATGGCCCTCCTTGTTGTTCCAAATCAACAATTTAAAAACCCCAATCCATTTTCTTCATAACTAGCCTAATACCTCTTTGAACAAAGCTATATCAGACAGAGAGATCCCTCTCTGAGTCTTGGAGGGCTAGATCCAAGACTCGAAGTGGTTTTGATGTTGCCTCTGTGACTGCCTCACAACCTTGGGCAAATTACAGAGTGCTAACAACGCACACAGTAATGGTCATTCAACTAACATACGACTAACTAAGAGTCTAGGTGAACCTCTAGAGAGAGAATACCATGTGAGATAGCATCGCGCAAAAGTTCTATGACGACACTATATTCAACCACATTATTCGTGGATGGCCCTAGGCATACGCCAACTGAAGACACGAGTAGACCCTCGGGTGAGTAAATCACCCAAGCAGAGGAAGCCAAGTTCCATGTATGACGAATGGCTCAGTCTGCAAATCCTAGGTAGACCGAAGACTCAGTTGATATCTGCCAACCAAAAGGGAAAACTTGATAAGAAAGCTGAAGACAAAAAGACAAAAGATGTATATACACTAAATTCACATTAGTATACAAAGGGTTTCGCTCAAGCCATGAGGCTCAAGTGTAATACCTTTTCAAGTATAGCCCATTTCTGGGCTCAGCCAATTTCTTCCCTTCATAATCTTCCAATTCGTAGGCTCCTTTTTATAGAACACGTTGCATGATATAAGGACCATGCCACATGGGTTTAAACTTGCCTGCCCCTAGCGGTTCTTTGGCTTGGTCATACAAGAGGAACAAGTCACCCTCAATATACAACCGGGGAAAAACAGACTTGTTGTATTGAACCTTGACACATTTTTTGTTTTCCTCGATAGACATAAAGGTGTCTCGACGCTGCTCGTTGAGACTCTCTAGGTGCACCAGGCATCGCTCTAAATCTGAAGTGTCAGGTAGGATCTCGACTGCCAATTTGAGAGAATGTATTTCACATTCAACGGGAAGTATCAACTCCACACCGTGCACTAGATGAAAAGGGAAAAAAACGGTGGCAGTCTTAACCAAGGTTCGGTATGCCTAAAGCATGGGATACAACATGATGTGCCAATTGGAATTACTCTGACTGGAAGTTTTTTTCAAGATGGTCTTGAGAGACTTGTTGACGACCTCTACTTACCCATTTTCCTGGGGATAATAAGGATATGAGTGACCATGTTTAAACCCCAACTTAGATGATAGTTATACCATCATTTCATTATGAAAGTGACTGCCATGATCAGTGACAATATCACTCGAGATACCAAACCGGGCGATTATTTGGTTGAACACGAAGAAGGTTGCAGTCTTCCCATCGAATTTTACAGTAGGCATGGCTTCAACCCACTTGGTAAAGTAGTCGACAACCACGATGATGTGTTGATTCCCCTCAGCCAAAGTTCGGTTGCAATTGACGAAATCTACCCCCCACCTTGGTGAAGGGACCAACGGTAATGACTGGGTAAAGAGGGGCTTGGTGCGAGCACATTTTCTGATTGAACACCTAGTAGAGGTGACACTTCTTAATCACTTCAATGCAATCTTTAAAGATGGTGGGCCAGAAGTAATCGGCTTGTAGGATTTTTTGGGTTGTCGCAAGCCCGGATAGGTGACCACCACAAGCCCCTTTGTGGCAGTCATTTAGGACTAACTAGACTTCCTCGTGAGTTAAGCAACGATGTAAGATATTATCTATTCCTCGGTGATACAAAGTGTTTCCGACGATGGTATACTTTTTGTCTTGGTATCTAACTCATCGTCGATCATCGCGCGAGAGATGTTGAGCAAACTTCAAGGTTTGAAGATATAAAACAATGTCTCCATACCAGGGATCAGACGATGAGACAAGGAAAATGTGTTCGTCTACAAACGAATCGACATGGATAACATTCTCGTCTAATCGTGGGAAATCGGATATTAACTCTGCAAAAACTAGTGACTTCTTGGACTTGGCTGAAGCAAAGTTGAGATCAAATTCTTGTAAGATGACAATCCATTTATTATATTTCCCGCCTATGATATGCCTAGTGAGGATGTATTGAAATGGATTAACATCAACGACTACAGTAGTTTTGCAAATCAATATATAGTTTCGTAAACGTTGGACTGCGTGAACGACAACCAAAGATAACTTTTCGATGTGAGAGTAATTAAGCTCAGGACCGACTAAATTTTGACTGAGATAGTAGATGATGTGCTCTTGGAGCTCATCATCCTCCTAAACTATAACCATACCAATTGTCTCTTCGAACGCAGAAATATATAACAAGTAATATCTACTGTAATCAGGATATTTCAATAGAGGAATTGATACAAAGGCTTTCTTTAAGGTGTCGAAAGACTCATGGGCTCGCTCATCCCAGATAAACGGGGTTTCTTTCTTCAGTAGGCGCATGAAACCCTTAGTGATATTGGCATAATTCACTATAAAATGACACAGAAAGTTAGCTTTCCCCTGTAAACCTTGAAGTTGTCTAATCATGCGCGGGGGAGGCAATTGAAGTATTGCCTCAACCTTAAGAGGATCTACCATGATCCCAGTCTCGGAAACTAAAAAGTCTAATAGACGGCCAGACCTAACGCAAAAGATGCATTTGTGAGAGTTTAACCGGATTCTATAGTAAAGACATCTTTCAAAAACCAGTCAAAGGTGTGTGACATGATCCACTCTCTTGCGAGAGTGAGCAGAAAGATCATCAAGGTAAGCTTCGACTATATGCTTGAGATCGTGAAAATAAAAAGTCATGGTGCTTTGGAAGGTTGCTCCGGCATTTTTCAAGCCGAAAGGCATTTTTCGGTATGCAAAAGTACCCCAACGACATATAAATGTCATCTTGTGTTGGTCTTTAGGTTTCATCTGGATTTGGTTATATCCTAAAAATCCATCCATAAAGGAAAATATTTCGCTTCTCGCACACTCATCAAGAATCTGATCAATGAAAGGCATGGGGAAGTTATCTTTAGGACAAGCTTTGTTTAGGTCATGAAATTCTATACACACATGGATGTTTCCTTTTTTTTTATTCACATGAACGGGGTTGGATACCCATTCGGTGAAGGGAACCGGGTAGATTAAGCTGGCATTAAGTAACTTCTCCACCTCTACCTTAATAGTGGGGGCCTTCCTAGGATTAACAGCTCTAAGACATTGTCGAACAGGTTTAGAATCCGGATAAGTTCTAATTTCATGTTCGACAATACAAGGGTCGATCCCTATCATCTCTTCATATGACCAAGTGAATACATCTTGAAATTCTTTGAATAGGTTGGTGTAGATCAGAATCTCTCCTGGCGAACAATCTGCACCTATATTTACGTTCTCAATTTTTCTAGGGGTACGAGAGATGTCGATCAAGACGGTAGGAGAAATACTTGCCATATTTCCTTTAGAATAAATGTTGTGTGTATCAAGTGGAACTACAACGTGACTAACTATCTCACTCAAGGTAGATCAAAAATCATCTTGCTCGATTCTTTCAAGACTTGGGAGAAAATAAGATCAATGATGTATGCCATCCCAAGGTCTCTTAGAACCATTCATGGCTTCGAGGATGGCTTCATCTCAAGGCAAAGTCTCATCTAAGAAATCATGTGAACAAGATAACGAAGTGGCCCATACGAGCCTAAGAACGGGATCCTCCTTGTCCGTCTGCGAGGTAACAGGATCAGGATCAGCGGAAGAGTCAAGGATAGCTTGATACGCAATCTTCGCTGCCGATAGTGGCATAGCCATGCGAGCATGCGACTGACCTTCAATTGACGAAGTCAGAGAAGGTAGGGTCCAAGGATCACTAAAATAGGAAGTGCGGAAAGGAATGGACCTCTCTGTTGAAGCAGGCCTACTAGACATGGCGTAAACGTGGTGAATCGGTGTCGAGAAGTCGAAAGTACTCATGAGGGAAGAATACATTCTGACACCGATATTCTCAGTTGTCGGCTGAGAGTTTTCGATCACATGGATCGACGGTCCAACAGATGTGTTAGGACTAGAGTACGCAATGGATAACTAGTCAATCATCACGATATCCCCCTAATGAGGAAAACAAAGAACACGGAAAATAGATGATACAACAATGACCATAGAATAGGTTCAATTGCGACCTAGTAACAAGTTATAATCAAGAGGCGCATCAACTACCTCTACTTCCACCTCTACCATCTTCCCACCTAACTGGACCAAAAAGGCAGGGAGAATACCATGAGGGCGGAAGGAATGACCGTCAAATGCAATCAACATGTTCAACGACTTGGAAAGGGTCGGAGAACCGATAGCTTTCCAAAAAATGAGGGACATCACACAAGTGGAAGCACCTTCATCAATGACCGCTCGTTTGACAATATACTTGGAATACTCCACGTGGATTTGAAAAGCCACATGGTAGGGTAAGCGAGGCTTCATGTCCGTGACATCAAACTTGATGACTTCCGAGCCACTAGGTTCTAAAGCTCCCAAGGCAGAGAGTAAGGCATTCCTTTGTGATGGACACGTCTGGAGTACCTCCAAAGCTGACATTGCACAAGGGGTTTGGCCCAAATATTCAACAATAGAGTAGTTCTGGGCGGCTCTAGCATTAGGTTTGTGGGTAGAGCACTTGAGTAATCCTTTCAGAATACGAGGCAGTGGCTCTAGTTTCTCGATCTATAAGTTCATCTCTAGGGGTGGAGGAGGAGCTTCTAGGCTGGTACTAGCTTTTGAAGAGCTATAATATCGAGAGCGGGTGGCTATATCAATTTTCGCGTCAACCATATTGATGCAAACACAATCGCCATCTTGCGACGATGGGTTTTGACTTCCACCAGACGCATTTCCGATGCTCGAAGAACTCAAGGCTAAGTGTTGGTTGTGTGGGAATGGATTCATCAGCACAGCGGGTGGTAGATTTAAAAGCCTCGCAGCCTACGCAAGTTTGGGGCACAAGTGGGTAAGGTAGTCATCGGTACAAAGTTTACAAGGAAACTTCACCTTACGCTTCTCTTTCTTTCCCTCTCCAACATTATCATTCTGTTTCCCATTATTATCTTTGTCCTTGGGTTTATTATTATTATTATTCCCACCCTTACAATTATTTCGACCTTTCCTTTTATTCCCATCTGGTTGTTGGTTACCATTTGGGTTTTTCGACGATTGCACGGAATGTGCATTCGTTGACTGGATGGGTTTCGAGGATCCAGACGAAGCTGGTCCTCCAGTAGACTTCATTGTCGAGTCTGTGGATTTTACATTGGCAAACCCTACAATTCCATCGGCATGAGTTCTGTGAGTTTGTCTAGGATCGTGATTTGTTCACAGTGCGTCTAGAAGAAGGTGGTATAACATCCCAGACTGAGAATATATCAAATCAAATTGATGGGCTCTAAGGATAGCTTATTCCTCGCTGAAGACCCCAAAAGTAGCAATGCCCTTTGAAATATGAGTGTGTAAAGACTTTAGGAACCATTCTAGAAGAAAGGTTAGGGGTATAGGAGTCTTAACCAACCGCCTTCGCCTACGCCATTCTTGGATATGGTCCGAGATGTGAGTGTCGGTACCCTGGCGTAAAGTTGAGAAAAGTTCAAGGCCAACATCATAACGAATGGGCAGTTGAAAGTGACTGAGAAAGGCTAGCACCAAATGTTGGAATGACCCATATGTCCCCCTAAGTAGTTCAATGTATCATTGTGACACCACTCCAAAGAGAGTGCACTGAAACAATCGTAACCTAGTAGAATCATGGTTCAAAGAATTCGATGAGAACCAAAGGTGAAAAGTAGTGACGTGATCACTAGGGTATTCACCATTCTTACCTTAAAACTTTGGAGTGTCTGATGGAATTTTGGTAGGGACAGGGGGCCATGTGGGGTCATGACTCACCGGGTCATTCATTAGTTTAGACAAATCTGACATATTAAGCATGGCTAGAAAGGGAATACAGGGTTGCGACACCTGACCCCATCCTCCCACGAAAGATTGTGCGTTAGAGACTGTGTTCCATCCAAGATTCTGGTGAGGACCAAAACCTTGTCCAGAATTATAAGACCCTCCTCCAGGCTAATTCATAAAAGATGGATTGGGAATCATTCCAGCAGGAATGTTCTGATAAGGGTTATGAAAATATCCCCCAGTTGGATTAGATCCAAGTTGAGGGTTGTTAAATCTGCCCCCAACTGGATTAGATCCAGGATGGGGAGTGCCCAAAGTGTAATACTGACCTCCTCCAGGTGGGAACCCGGAGGATTGAAGTGGATTTTTCATGCCAAAAGTATTGGTAGGAATCGGCACCGAGGGGATAGGGATATAGGGCGAAACTTGTCTGCCAACTGGGTTTTTCTATCCAGTCGTAGAAGGATTAGACCCGGGCTTAAGAATAGGGACACTCCCTACATTAGGATTTGCTTGGGGAATATGAGAACCACCAAACGGGAAAGGAGTGTAAGGAGGTGTAGTACCCCCAAGTCCAAGGCTAGCATTATGGCCAACAGCTGGGATGGCAGTTGAAAACTGCGAGGTGAAGTTAGGAATACCATAAGAAAATGGACTAGAAGCCATGGGGATGGTTTGAATATTGTAACTCGGCGAGTGGCCAAAACCCCAAAAAGGGTTCGAGGAAAGAGATAAAGCATTAACTACAGGCCGAGCCATAGTACCGGTGTAAGCCTCCGGCACTGCAACTATAGCAGCTGTAAGTGTCGAAGGAGTGCCATTAATTATAGTGGGATTAGGAGTTGAAGAACTCCCAGTGTTCTGAAGACTAGACTCGGTACTCATCCTTGTGGGACCACAAATCTGAAAAGTGGATGTGTGTGTACCACTACTGATAACTCTATGCCTTTTAGAAGGCAAGGACTCGAAAACCGGTGGTAACTGTAACAACCGACTGGACCTACGAGGAAGCTAGTCCGAATCCATGATGACTTATGACTCTTTCACAAATAAAAATATATCCTATGGTCAACTAGTAGTCAAAGAACATACCAAAAAGTCAAATGGCCAATATGCATGCAAACGGGCTAAAGTGGTTGAGTGGCCTCCCTCGCAAAAGAAGGTATGTTTCATCCAGGAGGGACTTGAGACTCCCCACTAAATTTTGGAGGTAACAAAATCAGTTATAAGGGTCCTTGTGGGCTTAACAACCAGTCGGTCAGATCCCCCCGGAGACGTAATCCTCCATAAATGTTGTGTGTTGTCTGACCCTTATCTGACTCAGGGTACAAGAAGAATAACCCCTGCAAGTAACCTATGAGATACCTAAGTCAAGCAACTAATAAACCATTGTATAAATGATGCATAGGAGAGCAGTCGTAAGTCCAGATCATCGTATGGGCAGGGTATCAAAGCCCAAAACCTTGAAAGCACCACCTCTCACAGAGTATGGGCACTAGCAAGATCCCCAAACACGAATAAATCCACATAAATATCTTTGATGCTAGGTGAGTTTCCAGAGGTTATCCCTTCAACTAACTTCACGCGACCTTGTGATTAACTATGGTGTGAGCGGAGCCTCTTGATCTTACCGATTATACAATGGACTTCTCAACTCCCTGTCTCAGACACATATGTTGATTTAATTGCCTTGGAGATGTTTACTCACAAAATCCTATTCCAAGGCACTAAATCCTAAGCTAGCTTGTGCACCCTAAAAATAAAATCGTGACTAATCAATTTTAGTTTAAAGCGTAAATTTTATTGGTCGTGGTTACTCAAAAAGGTATGGAAGTGAAACTCATGGTGTTATGACTCTGCCAGAAAATAAATATGGATATAAT
>SNQJ01S0001134.1:17267-27355 GCA_010110895.2 Picea sitchensis
TCTGCCAGAAAATAAATATGGATATAATGCAAAGTCTATCTTTAACTTTTCAATGAATGATATGCTAATAAAAACAGTGCAGTCTTCAATTTCAACTCTGCAATTTGGAAGTAAAATACAATCTTTCGCTAAATGTGCTAAGGTAATGATAAAAATTCAAAGACCAAAATGCCAACTAATGCAAAATGCCTATTTTTTGTATTTTCAATATTCTAAAAAGAAAATGCATGGACTGATAAGCAACTTGACATATGAATTCTACTATGTATAAAAGTAGTAACTCAAGCAAAATACCAGGCAGCCAAGCAAACAACCCAGAAGCCAAGGACAAATTAAAAATAGAAAACATAGAGAAAGACTACGCCCAAAAATTCAACTCCAAACAGGCTTCCTGTCATCCCAGATAATCTCAACAAACACTACATAGACCTAATAAGGCTCAACAATCTTTAAATCCTACCCAACGGTCACTCAACCAAGAAAACAAGCAAGGGGAAGTGGTATACACGACTGTTCAGGAGAACATAGCATATATATGCTTCTTGCAGTGAGACAACAAGCATGTATACGCGACTATTAAGGAAAAAAGGGCGTATATGCTTTAAAACAAGGCCAGGCAAGGGTAAAAGGATGAAAACTTAGACTCGGAGTGAACAGGATCTGTCAAGCAGTGATACAACAAGAAACACAAAGGAAAAAGAGCAATGTAAGAAGAAAAATTACTTCAACCCTTAGAAGGAAGATAAGTCCCCAATGGAGTCACCATTTCTGTTACAAGAGAAAAACTCTCTATGGCCAAGGGTAAACCACAACAGATAGATGTGACTGTAGAAATCAACTCAATTCCAACATATGCTATATAGATTAATGTGCAATACAATAAAGAGGCCTACCTCGATCCGACGTTTGATGATGTTCCACTGTTGAGCACTTTGACCTAAAGCTTTATACCTGCAAGAAGTTCTCAACAAACAAGAAAATAAAGTATATAGTGATGATATAAAAGGAATTAGCACATCATATAGCATAATCCATTAGTAAACATTAGAAACACGCCCATGGATAATAATAATATATTTGCAAGATACCAATAGGACGTGAAAGGAGTATTTCTATTAATAATTGATCAGTAGAAGTGTCAACATTACAGACTTCCGTGTTGGTACGATTCGAAACCAAGAAACCAAGTTCCTTCCAATTGGGTCTCCACCACTTCAATCCTCCACCAAAGGCAAGCTCATGAGAAAGAGGCAAATAGGTCCTCTCAACAATAGGGGAAGAGTTTGGGGGATTAACACTGTATTCAGACTTGAGGGACAAAGGGATGTAGACTCAATATGAAGTAATTTCTCTAGAGTAACTTTGCTCTCAAAGTTGAATGCTTTCTCTCCTTTTTTCCATAGTTCGAAATTGTGCTCTTATAGCCTCTAGAATGCAACTGAAGGGCCGAGTCAGAATGTTTCCAGTATATGTAAGGCCAAGGATCAGAGATCTTCTATCGTGACATGGAAACCCGACCTCATTTTGTATTTTCTGGCACAAATCCCTATACATGAGTTGTAATGGAGCATCAAGCGTATACACATTTGCATAGCAGTTAGGGAGAGTATATGTGGAAAAATGTATATTTTTAGCTCTGGATTCATCAAAAAGGGATGATAAGTCTGCATAGGGAAATGGAAAAGGGCCCTCTGTGCAAGATAGCAATAGTGAGGCAAATCTTTCTATAACATGCTCGCACGTGCACACTTGGTGCATCCTCTCTCTTGCCCCCACGCCATGGACCTAGGAGGGGGACCTAAGGCTCCCCCACAACCTATACCCCTAGAGATAATATCCTTCAAAAAATTAGTGGCAGCCAACGGAAAACGAACAGCCACAGAGACACAACAAAAATTTGTTAAAAAGTTGGACAATATTCCCTCAGTCAACCTCCCAGCAGAAGAAGCATGCAAATCTACTTTGAATCTTGCCGAACGAGGACTCATCAGCCAGTTCACAGGTCTATAGTCGTCTCCCAAAGTTGTAGATGCATGGGTTCAGAGAAAATGGAGCCCCCTGGTAAAAGAAGGCATCAAAAGCAATCTCATAGGCAGGGGATTTTATGCATTCGTCTTTGATAACACAGAGAAAAGAAATCTCATATTCATAAATGGACCTTATTTCATGGGCCCTTAGGGCCTATACCTGAAAAAATGTTTGCTAGACTTTGACCTGACAGAAGATGTGCCCTCAGTTGTTCCGGTATGGGTGTGTCTCCCTCATCTCCCCTTGCATTGTTGGAATCTGAAGTCTCTGGAATCCATCGGGAACACTCTTGGAAAATACATTAACAAAGCATACAGAAAGGACCAGTACTCCTATGCCAGGATATGAGTCGAAGTAGATCTGGAGGTGGGGCTACCAGAAGCCATTCAACTAAAGGTTTCAGATTGGTCTCACATCTAAGAGCTGGATTACGAACAACTCCTATTTAAATGCAGGTATTGTCATGGCTATGGACACTTCGTCAAGCACGGAAAAACAAGAAAGAAGAAGAAGGGGAGATCTCAAAAGGTGAACAATGGGCGCAGGTCTAGAAAGAATCTCAGCCAAAGAACAACAATAGATCCAAAAGGAAAGGAGCCTCAAAAGGCCCTGACACCCCCATACCATGGAAAGTTCCAGGGGAAGGAATTTCAGCCCCTCCAATCTCATAGGCCTGCAACAACCCCTTTGAAATCCTCAGTAACCTTCCATAAACTTCTGATCCGGTGATTGAAGAACTTGAGCAACAGATCCCTCCTCCCATAGCCAAGAAAAAAAATGGCGAGGAATCCCTCTCGGGCTCCCCAATTGGAACCTCCTCCTCCCCTTCCTATGCAGAAATAGAAAAAAAGAAACCCCCAAAAAACTCTATATCTTCGGAAGACGAGTCTTTAGAGAGACCCTAAAAAAGACTCGGGAGAAAATATCACAAAGAAGAAAGAGAAGAAGAAGTGGAGAGGAAAAAAATGCAAGGAAGCCAGTCCACCATCGAGATGTCCATTGGAAGAAATACCAGAACAAGGCCTCCCAAGGGAGGGCCTACCCACTCCAATCCCAGTAAATAATGTGTATAGTCTCTTGGAATTGCAGAGGCTTGGGGAACCCATAGAAGGTCGAAGCAGTCAAAGACCTTCTGAAAAATGAATCTCCCGAAATACGCATGCTCCAAGAGACAAAAATTGAAGGGGAAACCCTCTTATAAATCAACAAACTGAAATGGAAGAAAAATGCAAGGAAAGCCATGAGCACAAGGGGCTCTTCAGGCGGTCTTGCAACTCTGAGGTCAGAAGATAAGTTCCACCTTGACAACTCCTTTGAGACACAACATTGGATCTACACCAAACTCCAGCACTACTCAAGTAAGATCACCTTCTCTCTCTTTAATCTTTATGTTCCTGTCCTTTCTATTGAAAAGAAAGATTGTTGGAAAAGTCTATCAGTTTTTTTAGAAAATCAACTCCATATGAACATCATTATAGCTGGAAACCTCAACTTAGTCTTTGAACCAAAAGAAAAGAGAGGAGGCAACTGTGGTAGGGATCAAATGCTTCCTTTTGTTGAGGAGCTAACTCAACAGTGGGATCTCCTAGACTTTAAGCCCATGAAAGGCCTCTTCACTTGGACAAACAACAGAGTTGGAATGGACCACATATCAACTCGCTTGGATCGGTTTCTAGTTCAAAGCTCTCTATTGCTGGAAAGGAGGATAATCTCATCCAAAATACTCCACAAATTGACATCTGATCATAAACCCATTCTCCTCCAACTGGAAGAGGAAGAAAATTTGGGTCCAATACCTTTCCGATTCAGCCCTCTCTGGATAGAAAAGGAAGGCTTCCTGGAAACTGTTAACTCAACTTGGTCCATTCCAGTAACAGAATATCCCAGCTATGTATGGGAATAGAAAATAAAGACAACAAAGTACGCCTTAAAAGCTTGGATTAAAAAACCAAATAACACCCCCTCAAGCCACATAAGAGAGACTGTACAATAGTTAGCATACCAACAAATGGAAATGGAGAGCAAAGATATTACCAACCAAGATTTAGAGAAGGAACAAGCTGCCCAATTCAGTTCCTACCGCGCTTTCCATCAAGAAGAAGAGTATTGGAGGCTAAAATCTCACAGCTTGTGGCTAAGAGTTGGAGATCGTAACACTGCCTTCTTCCACCGACAATCCAAAACCTGAATCTCAAGAAATCATATTTTGGAAATTACCTCGGCAGATGGCTCAATTTGCAAAGGTTCAGCCCAGCTTCAAGAGGTAGCAGGAATTCATTTCCAGAAACTTTATAAAGAAGATGGAGCTGATTGTGAGGAGGTTACCACATAATTTCTCTCTCATATACCCTCCCTAGTTAGAAAGGAAGATAATGCAACCCTCATGAAGCCTTTTACATAGGAAGAAATCAACAACATAATTTGGTCTATGGAACCTAACAAAGCCCCAGGGCCAAATGGATTCTCAATCAATTTCTATAGAAATTGTTGGGAAATAATCAAAATTGATTTACTAAGAATGATAAAAGCATTCCAACAAAAAGCTAAAGTTGGAGGCAGCGTTAACTCCACATTCCTAGCTTTAATCCCCAAAGATGCGAACCCAGGCTCCTTCGACAGATTCAGACCAATCTCATTGTGCAACACCTCGTACAAAATTCTCTCAAAGCTAATGGCAAACATGATTAATCCTGATGAGTGAGATTGTTGTGGTTGGGATTTTCGGTTTTGATCAGAAAAGCCACAGTGTTGTCAATAGACTGTTGACGTTTCAGATCCAAATCAAGATCCATCTTCAGGACAATGAGCTTGGGTTAAGAAAAAGGGAAGAGCTAGTATAAATACTAGAAGTGTGGGAAAGTTTTCATTGTCGGCTAGGTTTAAAGTAGAATTATTTAATAAATTTAATTATTTGCTAAGATTTCTAGGGTTTATTAATTTGTTTATTTAAGGTTATAATAGTTTATTATTAATTTAGGGTTTTTTATTTTAACTTTATTTAATGTTCTAGGGTTTAGTTAATAGGTAAAAAGTGGATTATTAAATTTATTTTAGGGTTAAGGTATTTCAATCTAAGGTTAAGGTATAAACTAAATAATTAAAAAGAAGAATTAAATGTTTGTTTAGGAGTTTAATATTAGGGTTTCTAAATGTGTTTGTTTTGGGTTATAAGGTAAATAATCGGTTATTATTAATTTAATGTTGTGTATTAATGTCTTCATTTAGATTAATATGTTCTAGGGTTAGGTTATAGGTATTAAGTAATTTATAAGATAATAGGGTTTTCCCTTCTTGTTAATCTATATTCTAAGTGTTTATTACTTCAGGGTTAATTTTTGATATTAATCAATTATGTTCTTAGGTTATTTAAGAGGTTATTAGGTTGTCTTAGAATTATAATTAATTGGGAGGGCTTTTCCAATGAATAAATTAATTTATAATAAGATATGAAAAATGCCAATGATTATTGTTGTTTTTTGTGGATCAGGGGGAGCCAGTTTTCGCTCAGTTCTAACCCACTGTCTCTGTTAAGGTTTATTATGATGTTTACTAGGATGATTAATCCTCTACTTGGGAAGCTCATCTCCCCCGCCCAAAGTGGTTTTGTAAAAGGGATACACATTCTGGACAATGTAATACAGGTGCAAGAAGCAATGCATTCCAACCACCAGCGCAAGGAGAAAGGGATGCTCATAAAAATCGATATGGCAAACACATTTGATCGGGTAAAACTCTCATTCCTTTACAAAGTCCTCCTTTCCTTTGGTTTCAATACATAATTTGTTAATCTAATCAAATCTTGCACAGAGAAGCCATGGATAGCCCCGCTAGTAAATGGCAGGCCAACTAAATTTCTTCAAGCCTCAAGGGGGCTAAGGCAAGGATACCCACTCTCTCCCTTCTTGTACATCATAATGGAAGACTCGCGAAGCAGAAATATAACTATTGAAAAGAAAGTCGAGACTGTCCTAGGCATTAGGTTGGTGAGAGGCCTAGAACCAATTAATCACGCTTTATTTGATGATGACTCCCTTTTGTTGGGTGGAGCCTCCATTCGGATAGCACAGACCTTCAATAATATTCTCCAAAGTTTTTGCAGAGCTTCCAAAGTGCTCATCAACAAAAAGAAGAGTGCAGTGTATGGGTGGAATGCTGACCAACAAACCATTCAACGAATTGCCCAATTCCTGGGGTTTTCAGGTTACGCCTCATGGGAAAAAATAAAATATCTCAGACTCCCATTAACTTTGGGAACCAATAAATCTTCGCTATGGACATAAATTATAAGAAAGATCAAGAACAAAATAGCAGCATGGGGAGGACAGTGGCTCACAACAACGAGAAAGCTTATCCTTATAAAATTGGTACTCTCTTCATTACTAGTCTATCAGGCATCCTTCCTCTTCTCTCCAAAGGCGATCCTGGCACAAGTTTCAAACCTGATCCAAGATTTTATGTGGCAAGGAGGAAAGGGAAACCAAAGGAAATTTCATCTTGTTAACTGAGAAACTGTCAAACGCCCAATCAATGAAGGAGGCATGCAAATAAGAGGTCCTGGTCATGCCAATATAACTTTAGGTGGAAAAATCATTTGGAAGCTCTTCTCAAACCCCATACATCTAGTAAGCCAATTATTAAGGAGAAAATACGTCCAAGGGAATTCGATGAAGAATTTAAAGGCGAAAAATACCACCAAAGGAACGTTGATCTGGAATATTTTTCGCGTGGGGTTAGAATTCTTCCAAATCTACCTGTATCGAATTCCTGGCAATGGAAAAAAAACGTTGATATGGAGTGATAGCATAATGGGCCATCCCCCACTTGAAAATTCTGAAGAAATCAAAGAAATCTGTGAGTGGCTCACTCAACGCGATTTCATTAAACTAGCAGACATCTCCACTTGGGACGCCACAGGAAATTGGTGGGATTGGGATCTCCTTGAAATCCCATCGCATCTACAAACCCAAAAGGCTCTGCTTATAAACATGCTAGTTGATTTGGCCACTGTCCATCTGCGCGCGCCAGATAAATGGGGATGGGGAAAAACGGGGAGATATACTGCAACAAAAGGATACAACGCTCTTCAATCCACCCAAGCGATGACAGAATCAACTTCTCTATGGAAACAGGTATGGGACCCGATTGGCCTTCCAAAAGTAAACTTCTTCTTTTGGAACTTAATGCACAAGAAAATGCTGACAGGAGAAAATCTAATAAAAAGAGTAATAAAAAGAGGAATAGTTGGACCACATAGATGCCCCCTGTGCTGTAGCGCTATTGAAACTATGGACCATATGTTTGTGGATTGTCCATTTTCCCAAGAAGCCTGGAAGATCACTCTCAGCGGCCTCAATGTCACAGCCCCATCACAGACTACAGTCACAACCCTCTTCTCCTCTTGGAAAGTGAGATATCCTCAAGAGATGCAAAGCAAATCAAATTGGCAAAGAATCTGGCAGGCATTCCCAAATATTTATGCTGGAAAAATTGGTTGGCAAGAAACGATCAGATCTTCAATAGCATCCTTCATTCCCCTTTGACTGTGGCTACTAGAGCAAAAGCTCTTCTCTGAGAAGCAATGACTTACCACACTCTCAAGGACGAAAACTCTCTCCTTCCCAAATTTTTTTTTAGCTAGGAGCTATTATAACTCAAGACACGAAAAAGACCATTGTTCGTCCTCCAAGCACTCAAGGTTGGCGTATAAGAGAAACAGATGCAGTATTTCAAGACTGGTGGAGGAAGCAAGGTAAAGCAACGATTTTTTTCGACGGCGCCTCCAAAGGAAACCCAAGGAAAGCAAGGGCAAGTGGAGTGGTTTACTCCAACGATGGACAAAGGAAAGATAGCTTCAGCTGGGGTTTAGGTCAGAGAACTAATAATCGGGCTGAAATCCTAGGGATGTTAAAAGCTTGCTAGATAGTGCGGGAAAATGGCATTAAAGAAATTCAAGTCTTTGGGGATTCAGAAATCTTGATAAAAATAATAATCTCGGAGGACCACTTCAGCAACCTAGCACTCAACAAGGCCCTGCAAAGACTAAGGTATGTGTTGCAAGACTTCTCCAACCCCCAATTCTATCACATCCTGCGAGGATCGAACATGGAAGCAGATCAAAAAGAAAATATGGGTTGTATCTTGTCTCAAGGATCATTAAAGAAAATGGCATTAAAGAAATTCAAGTCTTTGGGGATTCAGAAATATTGATAAAAACAATAATCTCGGAGGACCACTTCAGCAACCCAACACTCAACAAGGCCCTGCAAAGACTAAGGTATGTGTTGCGAGACTTCTCCAACCCCCAATTCTATCACATCATGCGAGGATCGAACATGGAAGCAGATCAAAAAGCAAATATGGGTTGTATCTTGTCTCAAGGATCATTCAGCAAAAATGAGGAAGCACCTACATGGATTTCAATCCCATAGATTTGAAAACACCTCAATCCTTGGCAATGAAAAAAGGATTGTTGAATCATTGTAATGACGGTTGTTTAGGCCATAGCCCAACCGGTATCTAATCAATAAAAAGAATACAAATTAACCATTTTGGTTAAAAAAAATAAAAAATGAATGAAGAGTATTACATGAACACACACACTACAAAATTGATGTATGTTTACATTGTTATCTCACATTATGATCACGGAGGCTCTCATTCTCTTCAAATTTCACTAAATAAAGATGACTTGTTACCTGTGTTTTCACATCATACAAATGTACTAAATTCAATATGTTAAATTTAGTCATGGCTTAAACGCCCCTAATCCTAATAGTGATTGTTCTCCTTTTTTCCATTACGGTCTCTCTCGCCATATTTGTTGGCACTTCCACTTTGCCACAAACCTCCAGATGTCTTAAATGGCTACCCCTGGCCTTTGAACTTATATCTTTGATCTATTTTCAATAAAAGATGGTAATAAAAGTTTAGGAAGACATTCTATGTCTTAGAAATCCAATCGATATGTTTGATATTTATGTCTGGCCAGATTGTCGATGCTAGGAATTTTGCTTCCATAGTTGTGTTCTGATTTCCAATTTTTGTGTTGTAATTAGTAGTTGGAGCCACCCTCACTTTTAACGGTCATGTAAAAGACCAGGACAAGCCTTTGGCAAATACCTTTGAATACAATTCATATCTAGAGAACGTTGCAATCTACAAATCGTATTCCTTGGAACGAGCTACATATATCCTTGTAAATTTCCATAGCTTTATATGAATTCTGGTTTCACACGAAGAAACAAAGCATTTAACCAAAATGATAAAAAAAAAAAAATCTTGAATTTCCATACAACATAGACTAGAATCCAAGATACCTGGGCTTATGAGTGGTATCGAACCTTGGACGTGAGGCCTTATTCGCCGTTATACTCGGCAAATTTGGCAGGAAAAATACAACAAACAAACTCATGGAAATAAACCATACAAAAGAGTTCCATAAGGGTTTTCACTCTATGTTACTTACTCCTAAATTTAGAAATTCCTCTAACATTGATGTGGCAAGGAGAGATTTAACCTAAGGTATTTAGGTTAAATCCAATAGCGGAAAACGTGGATACAGGGAATATTACTTACCGCCAACTAACTTGACAGTAAAAGTAAAATTAAGAGGTGGAATCTGCAGGGAATATTACTTACTAAAAGTAAAATTAAGAGGTGGAATCTGCAGGTGTTAAAGTATATTCTTTGGTTTTCTCGGAAAGTTATTGACATTAGGCAGGACTCCGGAGGTTGCTATTGTCCATATATATTTATTAAATTCCTTGTTCTCTTTGTAGTTCTATAAGTTCCACTCTTGCAGTTAGTATTTTCACACTCATTGTAGTTTCTGAATATTTTTGAGTTTCTGCATTACCATATTGGAGAAAAAGTTGGTTTCTTGGAACGTGGGTTTCTAAACAAAGAAATTTGGAATTTAGATTCTTGTGACGTCATATCCCACGCCCAAGTAGTATAACGAATGACAACCATAACTTAATAAAAAACAACTTAATGGCTGCCAATCGCCTAGTGTGACTAGGCTTTTAGTCCACTATTTTCATTGATGAGTTGGTCCCCGA
>SNQJ01S0001134.1:32965-43036 GCA_010110895.2 Picea sitchensis
TTTATTTCAAAACTTATAAATTGTTTTGAAATTAAATAATGTATTTTTTTTTAGATTTGTAATTTATTTTGGAATTATATATTTTTAATTTAAAATTTATTTATCTTAAAATTAGATTTTTCATATTTATAATTTGTATTTTATTTAAATATTTTTATTTTCAAATTGTATTTTATTTAAATATTTTTATTTTTAAATTTATTTTAAAATTAAAAATATTTTTATATTTAATTAAATTTACTTTATTAATATATATTGTTTCTATATTTTTTAGTTGATAAAAAAATATGGTAATTAAAAAACACTTCTTTTGAAGTTTTTTTAATATAGACATAACATTTTAAAGTTAATTAAGTATTTTTTTACCTTTCATAAGATTCTATAAACTAAATTGATTTCTTCTTCTTCATCAATTTATCATAACAATCTTACATTTAATTATATAGTTTACCACAATCAATTCTTATTTTACAAATTTTTAATCCATGAATACAAATATTATTATTAATTTTTTATCCACCAAAAAATATGAAATCAAAAATACTATTTTTAATTTCTATCATTATTATTATCCATATCCAATATGGATATCATGGATATGAAAACAACAACTTGCAGGAAGTGACTTCTTACAAATCACTTGGAATCCATATTCACCACAAGCTCAACTCGAATTATAGCATTGAGAAAATGATAAATGGAGGATGGAAAGCTTATTATGGGTTTCAAAACAATTGTAAATGAGAAGATATTTTCATATGGGATAAAAACAAACTCATCTTTGAGATGGGATAAGAAAAACATATCTTTGAGAGTCTTATTCCTCATGTTATTCTATATGGATACATCTTTGATAGTCTTATTGCTCCTATTATTCTATATGGATGCAAAGTTTGGGGACTCAGACTTCGTATCTATCGAGAATCATGGAGAAAAATAGAACAAAGCCAAAACAATTTTATAACCTATAATCTCAAAATTATCCCCCTCTTAGAGGCAATCCTTTCCCCCCCATTGAGCTTTCCCCCCCATTGAGAGCATGACTATGACTAGGTACCTAATGTATAAGAACAAGTTAAACAACATGAAATACAAAAGGCTTCCTAAAACTACTTCAAACTCCAAGCTTAACCACGTTTGGCTAAGCCATTGAGGAATCATGAAGGATACTATTAAAAACATTATTAAATCAAAATTTAAGGAGAAAATGTGTTTTGATAGAGAGTTAGAGAAAAAAATAAAATTAAGGTATCACATGGAGGTTTAATCAACCTTAATCTAGAAGATCAAAATTATCTCTTTGTTTCATGAACTCCATATTGAAATAGGGGGCTGGTCAATTCCTGGAAAATGTATCACCTTTATGGCACTAAGACGGTTGGAGATGAAAAACACTTTCTCTTAGATTGTCTAGTTTATATCCAGATTAGATCTCAATTTCAAAATATTTGTCACACTACCAACCTTCTTAACCTTTTAACTTAGAAAAACTATGGTGATCTTGGAAAATTTCTATTAATATTTTTTGAGCACATAAGCAAAATTCTAAAGAATTACAAGTAATCATTTACCTTCTTAAGGTTAATCATCATCATCATTATCATCTTTAAAATAAATTCATAGCTTAAAGTTTAGATATTTAATTATAGAATTCAACCTAAAATACATATCAATCTCTTGAGTGTGACGATTTACACAATATATATCAAGATCTTGAGTGTGAAGATTTACACTCTCTCTTTAAGAGTATAATCTTTTGATTAATTTGAAAGTTATTGTAAGAGGTCTTTATCAAAATAGTGAACCAACCTCAAATATGATCATTTTAATTGTAATATCTTTTATGATTTCAATTTTTTTTCCCAGTAAAAAAGTTTCTCAAATTTATATATAGTATAAATTCTTTTACAATGCTGAAAATCTTGCTGTAGATAATCATGGACAGTGTTGGCTTTTAAAACTGACAGATACAATAAATCTGATACGACAGAATAAACTAGAAGAGCAGTCGCGTCTATGCCCGCTCTAGCGAGGGGAGAAAGCTTGAAAGTATAAAGTATACAGTCTTTCTAATGCACACAAAAATGAACTGTAACAAGGGGCAGCTATGGTTCAAAAAGATTGAAAGTGGTGATAGGGCTCTCAATTCCCTTGTCACAATGATAAACCGAGAGACGCCCAGCCACTTCAGTTAGTTCCCTTTTTGATAAAGCGTCCATCTCAGTATTGTGATATCTGGGAATTTGGTGGAAGTGTACGTCGGTGAAGAAATTTTCCAGCTCCATAGTTTGTTGTTTCCAACCCTCAATGTGTACAGAATGTAACTTGCATTTTTTGTTAATCCAATCAATTACTACTCTCGAATCTCCTAGAACCAGTAGGTGATTTAAAGACCAGCACGAGGCAAGGGAGAGAGATGTCCACAAGCCCATGAGCTCGGCTTTGGTATTTGAACCCGCACCACAGTTTAAAAACCATTTAGTGATCCGGGACGGATGAGACTTGAACGTGCCACCAGCCCCGCAACAATTACTGGTAGATAGAGCTGCGCCATCAAAACATACTAAGGTACCACCAGCCACCAGTGAGTAATCACAAGCTTTAAATTGAAAGATCTTAACAGTGGTCGGCTGCCAATTGAAGGAGGATAAAACTCTGTGGAGGACCGATTGGCAGGAGGGGGGCCGACCCTCAAAAATCACATGGTTACGCTCAACCCAGGTCTGCCAACAAACGTGTGCAACCAAAGGATGTGGAGCCAATTTGTCTGATAACCAAGATGAGAGGCAATCAGAAATGGTGACGCCATTCCAGGCCAGCGGAAGTGAGAAATGTTGGGATAGAAGGTTCCAGATATGAGAAGTGAAAATACAGTGAATCATAAGGTGGTGTATGTCTTCAATGGATTTATTGCAGAGGGGACAAATCCCGAGTCCCTACCAGCCGCGCCTACGAAGGGCCTCCCAAGTGAGCACCCTGTCCTTCACGCAAAGCCAAAAGAAAATTTGAAGCTTGAGTGGAATATGCCACGGAGAAACAATATCGATGAGCTGAGGTTGGAGGAGGGCCGCATAGGCATTTTTTACTGTAAGGATGCCCGAGCCATCACCACCGGCCCACAAGAGAGTGTCACGCGTGTTCCAGAGAGAGATACCCGCCGATTTTAGTGCTATGGTAAATGTATCCCATTCCACTGCCATGGGACCCCGGAGCTGGAGCGTGCTGCTATGTAGCCATTGGTTAGGGAGGTGAAGGGCGCAAGAGGCCACTCTCATCTATGCCAGGAAATCAAAACTTTGAGAAGATAGCAAAGATTTGAGTTGGGACGAGAGGATCGAGAGATCTTCCAATCCGAGGATTTTATCCCTTCCAAGTGAAATTTCGGTACTCGATCCAGGTTTCCAACGAAGCAAATGTAGAATCACTGGCGAGGTAGAGAGAAGACCCCTCCAGAAGGGTGAAGCACATCCCTGTTCAAGAGTAGTCCTCCGAAGCCAAGGGAGAAGAGGAAGGGCACCGAGATATTTGTCCATAATGACTCGGTACCAGATGTTGTCATGAGTGACAGCTCTCCAGAAGGAACATGCTAGGAGCGCTGTGTTGAAAATAGAGAGATATTTTAACCCCCATCCCCCTACCTTTCGGGGCCTAACCAGTGACTGCCAACTACACAGGTGAAAATGACGTTTTCCGGCGAGATCGTTCCAGAGAAAATTAAAGGAGAGTCTACGAAGCAATATGATGATCTTGTTTGGGATTCGGGCGAGGGTCATCCAGTAGACAACAAGTCCTTCAAGAACCGATTTTACAAGAATGAGGCGTCCACCGAGGGACAACCACTTATTGCACCAGAAACCTATTCTCCTTTCAAATAAAGCAACTAACCAATACCAATCAGTAGAGGAAGAGACTCCTGGTTTCAACCTGAAACCCAGGTAAATGAAGCCATCCTTCAAATCAAAGAATGAATATGGGATGGAGTTTTTTAGTAGCAAAAGCTCGGCTTCGGATAAACCCCAGTAATGTATAGTGGATTTTAAGGGGTTAATGGATAGACTCGAGACTGAGCAGAAAAGTTGTAGTACCTCCAAGATCGTCAGCCACTCCGGAAGGTCTGCTTTTGACATTATGAGAATGTCATCCACAAAGATGAGATGTACCATCTTGATGAGCCTTGATACCCTTATACCCGATATTCAGTGTTCGGAGATGTATTTTGCAAGGAGAAGACTAAGGCTATCCATGAGAAGAATGAAGAGGTAAGGAGAGAGGGGGTATCCCTGACGGAGCCCTCGTTCACTTTTGAAGAAGTTTGTAGCCTCCCCATTAATAAGCACCGCAAAGCTAGCACTAGTGACGCATGACATAATCCAGTCCGTGAACTTTATGCCAAAACCCACCGAGTGGAGGATAAGTCTCAAGAAAGCCCAATCGATACTATCAAATGCCTTTTTGAGGTCAATTTTCAAAATCAAAGCCTTCAGATTTTTCTATTTTATGGAGTGGATGCTATCGTGGGCAGCACCAATGGCATCATGTATTCTTCTCCCTTTTATAAAACCGAGCTGCTCAGCCGATAGACTCCTTTCCAGAATCGGCTTCATCTGGTTTGAAATAACTTTAGAGACAATCTTGTAAATAAGGTTTCACAAGGAGATTGGTCTGAAGTCAGTGAAGGAGCCAGGTTGATTTTCCTTTGGGATCAATACCAAGAAGGTGGAGTTAAGACTTTTTTGAACCTTACCATTGATGCGAGTGTCCTCCACCATCTGAAGGAGATCCGACCCCACGAGATCGAAGAAAAAAGAGAAGAATTTAGCCGTCCAGCCGTCGGGCCCTGGACTTCTCTCTTTTCTGAAATGAATTAAAATATCTTTAAGCTCCGACAAAGTAACATGCCTATAGAGATCGGACGCTTCAGTTGCCGATACCAAAATCGAAAAGAGACTAGCAGTGGCAACTTTCTCAAGAAGGAATTGACTTTCGTTGGCTTTGAAGAGCTTACCGAAAAAAGAGACAGACTCCGCTTTGATTGTGTCTTGATCACGGAGAGTCTCATTGCAATCACTCTGGATTGACCATATCTGTTTTTTTTTCCTGTTGTGATTAGCTAAATTGTGGAAGTATTTTGTATTAGAGTCCCCCCACTTGAGCCAGGTCGCTCGGCTTCGGAGCCTCCATCTTATTTCCTCTTCACGCAGAATGTGAGCTCTGTTCCTCTCAAGCAACTTTAATGTATCGGAGTCCTCTAAAGACAGGGTGGCAGAGGAGGAGAGTAAAGTGAGGTTTGTAATCTCAGACTCTATGTTGTTAAGAAGGGCCGCCTCCGAATCCTTTTTACGTTTGCTCCATGATTTAGAGTGCGCTTTTAGTACCTTTAGCTTCCAGACAATTCTCAGTTGGGGATTAGTTTCACTTTGAAAAGACGGGTCTGACCAGACAGAGTGCACAAGATCGGAATAATCAACAGATGTAAGCCAGTGGTGATTGAATTTGTAAGGGTAAGATTTATGGTGGAGGAGAAAATTCAGCTTTAGGAGAATGGGCGCATGGTCTGAAAAGAAGGGAAGCGCCACCCAGGAGGTTGGGGAGGCTGTGGAGGATAAGTAACTATCTGAGATTAAAAATTGATCAAGTCTTCTAGCAATAGCTTCATTCCCGGATCTCCCGTTACGCCAAGTGGGGATAAGTCTGGAAGGAAAGATATCGATGAGGTTATTGGTAAGGAAAAGGTCTCTAAAATAGGCTGCACTCGGACCAGGCAATGAGAGACCGCCCCAGTGTTCATCGGCCGAGAGAGTAATTTTTAAGTCACCTCCCAGGATGAGGTTGGGGATGGACAGAATCCCACTGTTTGCAAGAAGAGTCCAGAAAAGTAGTTTATCCTGACAGGGGCCATATACATTTAAAAACGCCAGGTCATGGTTGGTATCTAAGCAGCGACCCAACAATAGTAAGCCACCGCAAGTCAGGAAGGGAGTCAAGTCAAAGATACCTGGATCCCAAGCCACTAGCAGGCCGCCCGAATTTCCCAAGGCACTAACAACCACAGAGACCCAAGAAGAGCGGAAGGAGTGCAAGAAAGCTCTGGACTTTTTCTCTAACGAGAGGGTCTCCTGAAGAAAAATGACGTCCGGATTGGTGTGCTCGAGAAGATTACGGAAGGATGCAGATTTGAGGATGCCTCCGGTTCCTCGTATGTTTAAAGAGAGCACAATCATTATTTGGAACGAGCGATGGCCTTCAATTCTCTAAGGGCCTTTCCATCAAGTGCAGGTTCGATAGGAGTAGCTTGTTGTGAAATAAGAATCCCCTTCTTCTTTCTGGAGCTCCGAGTTTGAAGAGGGGAGAGCTCAATGCCCAGACCTCATGACCAAGCAAAGGATTTTTGGTCTTTGTCAGTAATAATGGTAGAAGAAGTACCAGCAACCGAGGTTTGTGAGATGAGTTTGTTTCCACGGTAAATTGGTAACAGAGTAGCAGAGTTCGGATTAAAAGATGGGGGGGACGAGGAACTCATTTCAGGCAACAGAGTATCCTCGCTGTCGATAGGCTGACCCATGCCAGGGAGAACAGGAGGCGAAATTGTAGAGTAGGCAGTAACGGAGGAAACAGTGTGGAGGCAAGCCGAAGAGGACGGAGGGAGGGGGTACGATGGGGAAGGTGAGCAGTGCTGACTGGTCGATTGGGTGGTATGGGGAAGTGTGGGGGGAGAGGGGATAAGGAGTCGAGTAGTATCAGAAGTCGTTTGTAGGGAGCTGTAGAGGGAAGTCTGCGCAGGGGGGGAGGGCTGGATCGACGCAACTTCGGGAGAGAGGGGAGTAGATCGGTGGGAAGAAAACAAAGATGAGTTGTTGATGGTAACCTTTTCGACAGCAATAAGGGATTTATAGAGAGAGGGGAAAATATGGAATAGTTTGGTCGTCAAAGGCTCTGGTTGTCCAGGTAGGGGAGGGGAGGGCGGGTCAAGGAGAGTGTGAAAAGACTCAAGTGAACGGTCAGCGTCCATGTAATCAGGGGGATTGAGATGCAGGTCATCTTCCTTAGTAGGTTTGGTACAGGACTTAACAGGACACAACAACTACAAAACAATATACAATCACACACACACACACACACAAAATACAAAATAAACGTATAACGATGAAGAACAAAAAAAAAGGGTTAAGATACTAACCTCCTCCATGAATCTATGTTGTCCAGTGGGCTTTATAGGCCCATAACATGTATGCCTATAGATGGAGCATCTGTGAGGTTCACATGGACGACTTCTATGTCCATGTGCCCTCTCCTCATTGTACTCTCTTGTGCATGTTGATGCTCCAAACCCCCTATCAATGTCAGTAGCATGCACCTCTGGTCGAGATAGTGAAACAAAGCTAATGTGTTTCACTAGGCTATGAGTCAATAAGGAGATGGATAGTTGTACCTGTTGCAATTTCTCTACAATAGGAGGATGTTGGGTAGGGGGGTCAGGCCTTCGCTTAGGGGGACGAGGACCTAACTCGGGGTCGTGCCTAGTCTACTCTCGGTAATGTGAGGATCTTCAACCCACCCCGTGGAAGTTACTAATGTCAAAGTAGTTGACATGTTTACCCATAATAAACTTAGCCCATAATTTCCTCAGAAAATATAAGGGCATCTTCCTGTTATTGCAGGGAGGTTTTTCAAAACCCATGTACCACCTATCCATCATGTTTTGACTAATCTGGAGATGGATGCACCAATAAATGGATATGTGTTTCATGGTCAATGGTAGTTCTTGTTCATTTATAGGATCCTTAAAAATAGACAATATTTTTTGTTTTGAAATGCCCAGTTCTTTGATCTGGTTTTTGTCCAAACTAGTGCTATAATACTTCTACATTCTTTCCCTATAGTCAGAAATAGATGTCAATTTCCCTTGGGCACTTGCAATGGACTGCACAATAATGTTCAAAGAAGTGGTTAGGGAGACTCTGCTAGGTTCTCTAGTCTCCCTTAACTGGTCCTTAAGGTTTCTTAATATCACCAACCCCTCATCAATTTCACTGTTTACATTGTGTGGTGGTGGTGGTGGGTTGGGGTTTTGATCTTCTTGTTTTTCTTGTGAGAGGTTTAAATTTTCTTGGGGTTCCATTGTATTGTATATGCTGCAATTTAACATCCATGGCATGTAAACTAGTTTTCTTTTTTATTTAAAATACTAAATTACAAATATTTTTCAATTTAGATTATTGAGAGCAAAATACTAAATTAGAATGACTAAATTGGATTAAAGTTAAGATAAATGTAACATGCATGGACACACGGTGGCGGTGGTGGTGGCGGTGGCAAGATCCTCCCTTTCTTCCTCCTCTCTTCACACTATTTTCCCAATCAGAAACGTGAGCGTGATTTTGTGCACAATATGCACAAAATCTCTCTCGAGCAGTTTTTAAAAAAACAACAATAAGAAGGCACACATTTTCTTAAGAGCACGCACACGCTCCTACATCTTAACCTACGTGGCAATCCAGGTGGAGGTTCGACCACAACCGAAACTATAGCCATAGGAACGCGTGTGTGTTCCTAGGAAATCACACATGTTCTTGTGAGTGTGTGTTCTTAATCATGCCATTACCACTTTTTCGGCCACCAAGTTCTTTCACTCACCCTATTATTAAATTTTTTATTGGCCAAAAAATATGAAATCAAAACTATTATTTTTAAATTCTGTCATTATTATTATCCACATCGACAAAACAAAAGTCATGATGATTAAAACTTACAAAATCACATATGATACCCTTGTATATGACAACAACATCTTGTAGGAAGTGACTTCTTACAAATATCTTGGAATCGATATTCACCACAAGCTCAATTCAAATTATAGCATTGAGAAAATGATAAATGGAGGATGGAAAACTTATTATGGGTTTGAAAACAATTGTAAATGAGTCAATCTTTGGATATGGGATAAGAAAAATTTCCTCTTTGAGAATCTTGTTGCTCATGCTATTCTATATGGATGCGAAGTTTGGGGACTTAATATCTATTGAGAACCATGGAGAAAGATAGAGCAAAGCCAAAATAATTTTATAACCTATAATCTCAAAATTAAAGAAAATACACCCTATCATATCCTCCTCTTAGAGGCAAGCCTTTCCCCCATTGAGAGCATGACTATGACTAGGTACCTAATGTATATGAACAAGTTAAACAACGTGAAATACAAAAGGCTTCCTAAAATTTCTTCAAACTCTAGCCTTAACCATGACATAAAGATGCCCAGTTTTGGCTAAGCCATTGAGGAATCATGAAAGAGACCATTTTGCACAATATGGATACTATTAAAAATATTATTAAATCAAAATTTAAGAAGAAAATGTGGTGTGATAAAGAGTTAGATGAAAAAATAAAATTAAGGTATTATAAGGAGGTAATCAATCCTAATTTAGAAGATCAAAATTATCTCTATGTTTCATGAGCTCCATATTCAAACAAAGCATTCGTGAGACACTATATCACCTTTGTGGAACTGAGAGGGTTGAAGATGAAAAACACTTTCTCTTAGATTAGATCTCAATTTCAAAATATTTGTCACACTACCAACCTTCCTAATCTTTTAAATTAGAAAAACTATGGTGATTTTGGAAAGCTTCTATTAATATTTTTTGACCACATAAACAAAATTCTAAAGAATTACAAGTAATCATTTAACGCTTAATCATCATCATCATCATCGTCGTCATCATCTTTAAAATAAATTCATAGGTTAAAGTTCACACATTTAATTATAGAATTCAACCTAAAATACATATCAAGCTCTTGCGTGTGAAGATTTACACAATATATATCAAGCTCTTGAGTATGAAGATTTACATTCTCTCTTTAAGAATACAATCTTTTGATCAATTTGAAAGTTATTGTAAGAGGTCTTTATCAAAATAGTAAACCAACCTCAAATATAATTATTTTAATTGTAATATCTTTTATGATTTCAATTAACAACGTTAATATGAAAACTCTATTTAAACATTTCTATTCACAAACTAATAAAATATATAAATAATAATAATATTAAAAACCAAATAAAAAAATTCATTA
>SNQJ01S0001134.1:43448-75120 GCA_010110895.2 Picea sitchensis
TATATATATATATATATATATGAATGAGAACAACACCATGATGACTGGCAATATTGATTGTGGTTAGAGTGCTGGTTAGTGAAAGGGTGCAATATTGATACGTATCCGGTTTTAACAGTTGTGATTGTTGGAATTGCAAGAGCTGCCGATATTTTTATCAATCTTTGAATCCGAAATTTAAAAGTAGTAGTTTCCAGACGTAGATTTACACGGCATGCATAACATACTAATCAGAACAAATACTTTGGAACTTTTCAAGCCAGATAGCAAGTAATGATGATTTTTTTGGGTAGAAAAGTAATTAATTGAAAAATGTTGTAATAATGTTAATTCCTTTGTATCATTTGATGTGTTAAAAGGAATTGGATTTTTTAAGAAAATTAATTGAAAATGAAGTTTTTAATTGTTTTTCATCATTTGATATGGCTGTAGGTTAAAGGTTTTATGAAATGATTTTTTTAGCAGATATTTTTCTAAAAAATTATTGGATTTGTAAATTTGAGTGATTATTTTTGTATAATCGCTATTTCCTAGAACAGCTAGCCAACTAGACCAGTGATAGAAGTTAGAGGTTTCAGCTCTTAAATCATAAATGTGTAGGAGTAACACCACCATTTTCAATTCATGGGTAAGATTAATTTATAAAAATTACAAAGACTTGAAAGATAAATGATGTATGTATATTTTGATAATTTTGTTTAATTAAGATTTTTTTGAATAGTTTTTAATTTGCTTTGTTTGAATGTTAATGTTTATGGTAATTCCATAATATAAATCTTAGTGAAATCATAATTTTCTATTGTTTAAATTCTACAAATGAATTCAGAGTTTTGAAAAACCCATGAAACATTGGAATTTGGGATTATATATACTCAACTCTTCAAATCTACATAGGTTTTTGGTATTTTTTTTTTTTAAAATGGGACACTACAATCTCATCCACTTAAATAGTTATCCAAATCTGAAACCACATCCAAATATTAGACTTTGACTGAAATCCTCAGAAATGATTGAATCTGCAGATTTGAGTGGTTAAGTTTGTATAATCTAAATGTCTGAACTATTTTTCAACAGATTGAATTAATTTATACATTTCGAAATACAATTTAAACAAGAGAAAATAACTATTTTATCCAGATTTACATCACCAGATTCCTATAAAAAAAAAACACAGAAAAATAAAGCGTTTAACCAACTCGATTTTTAAATGGCTACATTCAAGGACAAATATGGCAAGTGTACTCGTGAATTAAAAAGTCGTCGTTCAAAAATCCAATTAGAAACTAAAAGAACGTCTGCTGTCACAGGTTTCTCGGGCAGGTGCTAAAAAAAAGGGATTAAAATCTTGCCAACGATATGTTACAAAACAGCATTAAAGCATTTAACTAACCCATCAACTAGTGGATCGAATTGACCCGCCACCTGTTCCCTTCGGAAGCCTCACATCTCTCACCTGTTCACTTTCGAAACCGCCACATCCGCGGAAGTTCAGTAGGCGGTGGCGGGTGCTGATGAACTGGAGGGTTAGTGGTGCAGGCGGCGGAGCATGATAACTGCAGGCGGCGGAGCATGACATCTGGAATAACTGCTTCAGCTTGAAAGGGGCGCGCGGGTTTGATTCTAGAACTTTTCACGGAGATGGAGGTTTAGTATACGACATCTGGAATAACTCGTCAGCTTTAAGGAATGGGGCGGGTTTGGTTCTAGAACCTTTCACGTAGACGGAGATTTAGTATACGAGGATTGCTTCTTTCAGTTCGAGTTCAGAGTCTACACGCGAAGGAACAGTGGCGGCGACGGAAGTACTCATTTCAGGTATGTCGCCTGTGCGTTTCTAAGCTCAAAAATTCTTAAGACAAGCCATGGAGCGCCAAAACTGCCATTTTCCAATTGTAATCTGTTTGCTTTTGTAATTATGGAAACTAAGATAGATATATACTAGAAATACAAACGGGATGTTTAGTTGTGATGTATTCACTGATTTAAATGTTCTATGCTTTTATTCTTCCCTGAACATTTTTTTTTATGATTTTTCTTCGAAATTTAGTATAGAAATTTAGAAAATTTCAAATTTCAGTCATTGAAATTATGTTTAGGTTTTTGAGAGTATTAAATTCATTTATATATATTCAAAAATATAATTTAAAGAATGTAAAATTTAATAGATTTTAATAATAATAATTGTCCAAAATTAAAAACTCAAAACTTTTAAAATACTAATAATCTATTTCTTGAATTCTTCTTGAATTCCAGCATTTCATAGTATGTGTAGCTTGTGTCTAACTAATTAGAAATGATAAAGACTGCTGTGGGGATGATATCTATCGATATTTTAGCATATTATTTGAATTTTCCTAAAAATGTGTAAGTTACATATAAACCTTAAAGGAATCTAAGTATGTGTTGTAGATGTAAGATAAGAAGAAGCACANTAGAAATGATAAAGACTGCTGTGGGGATGATATCTATCGATATTTTAGCATATTATTTGAATTTTCCTAAAAATGTGTAAGTTACATATAAACCTTAAAGGAATCTAAGTATGTGTTGTAGATGTAAGATAAGAAGAAGCACAAGGGTATTTAAGCACTTTTTTAGGAAGTAGTCTAAAAGTTTTACTATTTTTTTTTGTTTTTTTTGTTATTTTTTTTATTTGATTTTGTCCCAAACTAGTTGAGAAATGGTTGGATCTGCATATTTGAGTGACATATGTAGATCAGTTGATAAGGAATAGTTGAATCTACATAAAGAATGACAATCTATTCTTATGCATAAATCATTACAATCTAGTAGGATGCATAAATCATTACAGTCAATCAATCTATTTCAAGGAATAAAATCAATCTATTTCAATCTATCGAAGTTGTCAATTGGATTTAACTAGTATGATTGTGTAGGATAAAGTGTTATCTTTCTCATTATGTTGATAAACTAATTTAAAAGTTGTCAATTAGATTTAGCTAGTGTGACTGTGTGGGTGACTATGTGGGATAGAAAGTTATTTTCCCGGATGAAGTTTTATTTCTGTTAATAACATATTCAACTCATTATAAGTAAATCATTAATATTAAAATGACTCCTGACATTAATACCTTATAATAATTAACCAAAATCATACATTAATTATTATNATATTAAATTAAAATCGAATCAAAGTAAATAATGACTCACCTCATTTCACGTGTCCAGGTGAAGAAGACAGAAATAATTTATGAAGAAGCACCCAAGTGGAACTAAAAACTATTCAAAATTGTAGAGAGCATTCCAAAAACCGCAGATAAGTTCCCCTCACTAAGAGAAACTACAAAGATTATTCTCGTAAAAATAGGTAAAAACCACAAATAAGTATTATTCTAGTTCAAAACCGTAGAGATATTCCCGTTAAAAACCGTAGAGATATAATGTTTGATATAAAATATATCCTTAAAAACCGCAGAGAAGTACTATTCTCATTCAAAACCGCACAGATATAATGTTAGAAATAAAATATCTCCTTCAGAGAAGTATTATTCCCATTCAAAACCGCATAGAAATAAAATATCTACTCTTGTAATATGAAAATACAATAAAATTCAATGATATAGTTGGTTGATAGCAACAACAAACTAGAGCAAATGCTTGCCATGTATAGGGTATTGATTTATTAGATTTTCATGTTTACTCTAGGCTTGAAGAAAAACATACATGCATTAAATGTTTTTCATATACATAACTATAAAGTGAGTAGTATTAAATGTTTTTACTTAAATAATTTTTAAAATAATATTTAGTGTAGTTTAGTCTTTGTTTTATAGTGATATTTTAAATAAATATAATGAAAATATTTGTAATAAATTATGTATTTGTAATAATGGAATAAAAATATTTACATTTTAATTTAATATAATTTTAATTTAAAGCTCCCTATTTCAGAAACTAGTTCCTAAGCTCTCATTTCCTTGATGTTGAAGCTCCCAAAAAGATCACAAGTTCCCAAAATAGTTCTTAACCAATTGGGGACGTTTCGTACTAGTTCCTAAACTCCCTGAATGTCAAAAACGAGTTTGAGATATGCTGGAAATGTCAGGAGCAACTACCATAATTATTTCATTAAAGAAGCTCAGTAAAAAATATATTATTATTAGGATAATATCATAATTACCTGTTTTAATTATTTCATTAAGGAATCCCAATAAAGAAAAAGCAGTAATAAAAATAAAAATTTCAGAAATATTGCTATTAGTATAGTATATTCATGACTTTTTTTCCAGTAGAAAATTGCTTAATATATTAATATATGATGTTCTCAAAATGCAAACATGATAAGCTGAGATAAATATCCTTGAACATGGTAAGAACTGCGATTAGCAAGTATCACCAATGTCCAGACTCAAAATAAACGTTGAAAAAACATACAACCTACTCAGAAGGGTACAACGTGTGTACATATACAAGTTCTAATATCCACCACATGTTATGCATGATACATATTAAACAAAGATCTAGCTTGGATAAATACCAAAAAAACAGGGGTAATATCGAGGGTGATATTAACAAAAAGGAAACAGATCCAAAGATTAAGACCATCAAGGATAGAGCTGTAGTGAAACCGAGGGGGGCTCATGGCCATCCTGCCATTTACTATAGTGTATCCTTCCTTCTGGAACATGTAAAGAAATCTTTGAAAGAACATCCTCCTCCATATTCGCTTCCTTGTATATATGGGCAAAACTGATATCAATGAAGAGGGCAATGAGTTCTCTGATCTTTTTCTTCCATCCCATGAGAGAGGTAACTTGTAAAATGCATAAGTGGTTTATCCAATCTATGAAAATCTTTGAATCCCCCAGGACATGTAAACAAACTAAGTTTAATCAAAGTGCTAAAGTTAAAGATGCCCAAACCCCAAGAAGTTCTTCCCTGGTGTTGGTACCCTGCCCATGATTTAAGGTCCATCTGTAGAAATTATTTTCAGAAGTCTTTATAACACCCCTTGCCCCACAAAGTGTACCATTAAGTTTCACAACTTCATCAAACCAACAAGTGTTATCCAATATAATGTCTGGGGTCTTCTTATACCTGTTATGTGTCCTTGTTTGTAACCAACATCTGGATGGCTTCGTCATCCCTCTAATTTGCATATAGACCCTCATAGCTGAGGGTGTACAACTATCAAAGATACATTTGTTTATTTCTAGCCACAAATGCCAACACACAATAATTGGTAAAGTTTTATATGATTTCTCCACCTTTATCCAATCTTCAAAGCAGTTGATTAATGAAATTCCTCCCCAGTTAGTAGAAATATTATAAGCAGAAAGTAAAACTTTCCACATATTTAAAGTGAAAGGACAGTATATGAAAAGATGCGAGATGGACTCCTCATCACTAAAACAGAGTGAACAGGTGCTCAGGCCACACCAACCTCTTTTTTGTAAAGAGTCCCAGGTGAGAATTTTACAATCCAAAACTAACCAAAAGAAAAGTTTGATTTTGAAAGCCAAGTCCCAGATCCATAACTATCTTCTCCAAGTGGAAATATGATGAGGCTAGAGTTTAAGAGCTAAGGAATTATAAACATTATTTACCGAGAGATATCCCGAATGATCACCACCTGTCCACAATAAAATATCTTCCCCAGCTCGCAGCTGGACACCCGAACATATACGTACCCTTATATAGGCTTTCTATTCCAGTGCCAATGGACCTGGAAGTCCCAAATCCTCACTATACCTCCATTGATCGCTAATATAACCCCATGATGGTTCGGCCTTCTCTTGGTACAAATAGAAAACATTTTGAGTTTTTAATGCCAATAAAATCTTCTGGGATAGAAAAGTAGCATTACCAATGTCTAGAATTTTATCCATCCCAATGTGTATAGAATAACCATTTCCAGGCTTCCAACTCAACTAATGGGTAATGAGTGGTAATGAATTCATCATATTTTTCCAAAAATGAGGGGACAACAGTTGAATAACTTGAACAATTCTAAGCCACGTAGCCACCGAAATGTAAGGGAGATATTTTTCTTTGACCACCCAATGTCAGATTTCATCCTCCATGAGGAATCTCCACAGAGAATTGGCTGCTAAATCCTGATTGAAAATGAAAGGATTTCTGATACCCCAACCTCACAAAGGTTTTGGTTCTACAATTCGAACCCATCTGCAAAGATGTATGCTTGATTCTTTGCGACCCCCCGTCTAGAGAAAATCAAAAATCAATTTGCGAATCTTAGTGAGAACCGCTACAGGAACAACAGCAAGTGTCATCCAAAAAATTGATTGTGTTTCCAAAACAACCTTAACTAATATGCAGTGACCACCCAAGGTTAACCAACGGTTACACCAATGATTTATCCGGCTTTCAAACTTAACAAGTAGACATCTCCAGTCTTCAAAATAGGTTTTATCAACTTCAAGAAAATACCCCAAGTATTTAAAGCCCAGTGGAAACTCCATGAAATTGTATTCAAATAAATCCTTAATTCTCACCAAATCATCATCCTCGAGTCCCACATAATGGAAAGTAGACTTATGTTGATTAATTCTTAGGCTCGAAGCACTACAAAATTGATCCAGTATGTTCTTGACCAATTTCCATTCAACATTAGTTTCCTTTGTCATGATGAGCACATCATCAACAAAAATAAGATGAAGAATTTTAATAACTCTAGAAACCTTAACCCCGGTCAGATTCCCCACCTCTTGACCCTGTTTCAATAAGATACTAAGACTTTCCATGATAAGGATAAATAATAACGAAGAGAGAGAGGACAACCTTGACGAAGAACACGCCCACTATTGAAGAATTCTGAGGTTTCCCCATTTATCAGCACCGTGAAGGATGCACTAGTCACACAACTCATGATCCAAGAAATATAAGAAACACTAAAACTAGTTTGAACAAGAATTGATCGGAGCAGATCCCAACTAACATAATCATATGCCTTTTTCAGATCAAACTTTAATAACATAGATTTCTGGTTTTGGGATTTAATGTTGTGGATACATTCATGTGTCATCCCAATGACATCTAAGATCTGTCTACCCTTCAAGAAACCCAATTGTTCAGCTGACAAAACCCTTGAGAGAATAGGTTTGATTCTATTGGTGATCACTTTGGAGATCAGTTTGTAGAAAAGATTACAAAGAGAAATGTGTATGTAATCCCTAAAAGTCCGGGGAGAGTTTTCCTTAGGAATCAATGTCAAGAAAGTTGAATTTAAGGATTTTTGTATCTTTCTTATGATTCTAGAGTCTTTGACCAGATCTAATAGATCATCACCAACCACCTCGGATAAAAGAGTAAAAAACTCCACAGTCCAACCGTCCGGGCCCGAAGTTTTATCTTTGGAAAAAAGACTTAGAATATCCCAAATCTCATGTTTAGTAACAACTTTGTCTAAAAGACCATTATCTTCAACAGTCACAAATCGTTGAAAAAGTCTAACTAAATTTACTTTATTCAAAGGTGCTCAGGGACCATCTACATCATATAGCTTCTTGAATTATCTAGTAGCCTCTCCTTTGAGTGTCGCAAATTCCTATTTATTATTATCCTTCTAGTATCTATCCCTAACAATCGCTTTTCGATTTCTAATTATTGCTCATTTTCCTTCTTTCCTGACTTCTTTTAACTTTTGAACTTCCTTCCTTAATTCAGCATGGTCTTCAGGAATGAGGTCTTCATTTATTCATATTCTTTACCCTTTTAAGCTCAGAGATTTACTAAGTATGCTATATTTATGGTCATTACAACTTACTTTGACACAAATCAACCTATCTTTGTGATCAATTATTTTTCCTAGCCTCTTTACTTCTATGAGGTAGTTGTATCAATTTGTGATTTATTATTTAATTCTTCTTTTACTATTGCTAGCATATCCTCCTCTTGTTGTTATTTTATACCAAAAATTATGAGGTTCAAGGATATTTTGTTACGCTCATGGTCCAGTTCAATTATCTTATTCATTTCCTCTTTGATGGGTTTAATATCCAATTTGTTTTCCACATTATTGAGGGTCAAATTGTTGGTTAGTTTTTCTTCTAGCTATTTAATCATATCTCTCAAGTTGTGATTTTCTTCAACCTCTCCTTCTTGGGTTGATTGTTTATGGTTTTCCAATTCTTGAATCCTATCCTTCATTATCTGCAATTCACTCTTGAACCCTAAGAATCTATCCTCTATTTCAGTTTGAATGGTATATTTGAAGAGTCTAATTTTTTTTTTATCAATCATTGCCTCTAGCTCTCTTTGGAGTTTTAAGTCTCTTTCTTCACTCCTTTTTTCTAATGATCCTAACTCTATTTGGCTTTTGGCATCTCTCTCTTCTCTCCTTTTTTCTAATGATTCCATATAATTGTAAAGGATCTCTAGGGTGATTTTGGGGGGCCTCCCCCTGAGTTTTTGGAATAGGTGGTGGAGTGCTCATATTGAAAAGAAGAGAAAAAAATGTAACAATTATTATTTTGGATTGTCTTTATCTCTCAAATCAACTTTTACTTATGAAACTTAAAAAAAAAAAAATATATATATATATATATATATATTTAAATCTCTTTATATTAATATATTATAGATATATTTTAAATTAAAATTGAATCAAAGTAAAAAGTGACTCATCTCATTTCACATGTCCAATTTCTCAAAGAGTTGAAGAAGCCAAAAATAATTTCTGAAAACGGAGAGAAGTCCGGAAAAACTACAAAGAAAAACAAAGAAGTATTATTCCGTTCAAAACCTCATAGATATAATTTAAAAACCGCAGAGAAGTATTATTCCCGTTAAAACAACACCACAAAGAAGTATTATTCCCGTTCAAAACTGCAAAAAATTATTTTTATAATTAACCAAAATGACACATTAATTATTATTAATTAATCTTTTTTATTTTTAAAAATTAATAATTATTTTAATATTTTATATTAAATTAAATACTACTTATTTTGATAAATTAGACCATTTGATAAATTAGACCAATATATATTTTAAAATATATTCCACAATTAAAAATTAATTGTCACTTAAATCCAAAGTGAAATAAATTCAATAAATCATTAATATTGAAATGACTTCTAACATTAATATCTTATAATACGACACATTAATTATTATTAATTAATCTTTTTAGTTTTTAAAAAATAATAATTATTTTAATATTTTATATTAAATTAAATATTACTTATTTTGATAAAATAGACAATTGTTTATTTTTAAATATATTCCACAATTAAAAATTACTCGTGACTTAAATTAAAATAGTAAAATTAATGCAAATATAAAACTAATCCAAATAGTGAAATAAATTCAAATATAAAACTACATGGTATAACCCATCCCTTATTCATGCTCGAAAACCTTGAAAACCTTTACCATGGAATAGAATTAATTTTATAAATAATTCAATTTAATTTATTAGCAACCCGTAAGAGTTTTATTATCACCAAATAAATCTCAATGTAGTAAATTCATAATAAAAAAAATAGTGAGGTAAGACCCATCATGTAAAGACCTTTATCAATAGTGTTATTGTTAATGGTAGGAGAACAACCTAAAATCAAAAACCAATATTTTAAGAAACTTAAAATTAAATAATTATACATTGTCACATATCCAAAATAGGTATTAGCTATTGAAGTTTTTTTAATAACCATTGCATATTGGGAAAATTGTTTTTAATCATTAATCCATTATGAGACCATGGTTTTGTATTCTTATTTTTTATTTATTTTTAAGTTGTTTCATGTTTTAACTAATTGAAGGAATTAGAAAAAATTTAATGCACACTATTATTATTTATTATGTAAACCATATATAATACATGTATATAAGTGTTGTCACATCTAACTTATTTTAAGTTTAGAGAGAGGTTGAGAGGATATCTCAATTGTCTCTAACAAATCCAAATTGATTATAATGTAAGCATTATTTCTTGCACCCTTCCTTAATGTTTACATCACAAAGAACAATTATAAAATCAAATAAACACATTTTTACAAAAACATATTTTTCAAACTTTTATCTTTGTCTGTGGTCTTCATCAACATCTTGATCCACTTCTGAACTCTCATAAACTACACTCTTTCTCACACATTCATTCGAGCAACCACTTCATCCATTGAAGATACAATTGCTTCTAACCATCAATGACATGTTTGTAATGACCAATGATTCTTGACATACTTACATCTGTCAAAGTCCATAGATCGTTGTATATGACAGAAAAAAAGTCTAGATATTAAATCATTCTATTGACATGCTCCCTTTTTTCGAAGTGCATAGTGTGTTGTATTCTCTAATTATATAGGAGAGCAGTCTAGATATTGAATTTTCGACCAGAAGAGGTGAGGTGGTTATACTCATGACTCAACATCATCATTAGCTGGTAGGAATATGTTGAAGCAACTACCTCAGTTTTCTTGGACCATCGACCTCCAGCTTTATGTTTGTCCTCTTTCCCAAACTCATATATTTCCAGCTGTCTTGAAATAATGGCTTAACTATCCACTTGTAATTTCCAATATGGTGCACATACCAATTGAAGTTGTTAGGTCTTGTAGCCACCTGATCAAAGCTATCATAGTTGGTAGTACTTGGACGGGGGTCAATGGTGTAACTACTCATGGCGATGGTGTTCCAGTAGTGGTGACAGGAGGTGTTGAAACAATGAAACTAATCGATGTTGTGGAAATGGTCTAGTGCTTGTTGTAGCAACTGGAAAACATGTTGAAGCAATAGCATGATAAAGTTGACGGTATCACAATAATGGATAGAGGGGCATTACAACAACATTTTGGTGTTGTAGAAACCCTTTTGCAATACTTGTGACATTCTTCCTGGAACAATATCTTAGCATATTTTCATAGTGACCATAAAAGGTCAGGTTTCCCTTAATTACACTAGCAAAACCACTTGAAATAGCATAGGTTGTGGGGAATTGTACCTAAGACAAAATACAATATTATACTCAAAATTAGGTTGAAAGGATGGGGAAAAGTAGTACAAAATGGGAAAATAAAGGTGTGAAAAGGATGATGTTTCAGACGCCTCTCAGTATATTCATGAGGGATATGATTTCTTTATCATCTTGATTTTCCCCATATTAAAAATCACTATAGACCATCTGGGAAGGGTGACACATTCATCTGCATAATTTAATGCATATATATAATTTCTCAAAGCCAATAGAATACCATCCAAATTTTAGTAAAATCTAAACCAAATGATATTTATCATCAGTGCCCCAATATTGGGGTCATACAAGTGTTTCCATACAACCCTTTATTTCTTCATTATTTCTTGAGAAAGTTGAGGCTTGTGACCAAACCACATTCAAGGTTGTTGTGAACCAAAAATAATAATAATAATAACTTCTTCAAAAAACACTTTGAAATATTTAAATATACTTGGCAATTTTTTCATGATAGAGATGAATTCCTAGAAATTGAGTAATAAGGATAGGGAATGTCTTATTATACTTTCCTCTTAAGAAGATGAAACTTGGAAAAAACACAACACCTCCTTGATAGCACTAGACCCTCATTACTTAAAAAAGTTCAATCCTCTTAACATAGTGACTTGACTGGATTACATTTTTGGCGTTGCATCTACATTGGTATTTGTATTCCAAACTACTTGCACCCAACCTCCCCTAGTATTATTGTTAACTTGAGGAATAAAATCTACGTGTGTTTAATTGACATGTTTGTGTTGGGTATGTTTTATATTCTTTGCACAAGTGGTAGTGTCTGCATTGTGTGCATAGGGAGGTTTGAGGAATTTTTTTTGCCAAGGTAAATGTGTCTCATTTTTGCCTCGTTTTTCATGTTGCCTCGATTTTCATGTCCATTGTTGGGAAGTTTTTCGGCACATGTTTTTTTTCCAATGGTTTTCTATTTCTGGTTAAGGAATTAGGGTTGTTGACTAATATAGGTCATTGGGTTAGGGTTTTGGATGTCGTTGGATCCTATATGTATATTTTATTGTAAACAATGTATCACTATGAATGAATATAGAATATGTTGGTTTTTCGGGTTTGGGTTTCCAGGGGAAAAATATCTGTGTAATGTTTGTATTTTCCATTGTATATTTTTTATTCTTTTACTGAAAATATGTTTGTAGTAAATATTGTACAAGGTTAAAATCTACATTTGGTATCAGAGCTTTGTTAGCTTTAGGGGGATGCCTTTGTGGTCATCAGAGCTTGTTACTTAGGGATGCCTTTGTGGTTATACTATTTGGGACTATTAAACCTTTGTTACATTGGGAGATTTGTGATATTGATTTTTTCAGGTGAAAATAAATGTAAAGCAAGAAATTCGAAATGGAGATCGAAAATTTTAATGGGAAAGTTTTGAGTTATGGAAGCTAAAGATGAAGATCTGCCAGGACAAAGATCAGTTGATCATGGTAGATCCAGGTACTGCACCTACAAGAAATTCAACAGATGACTAGAAAAAGTTAGATCGAAGAAGAGCACAATCTGATTGTTTCTCTCAGATTCAGTATTACTGAATGTGTCAGAGGAAGGCTAACCAAGGATTTATGTGATAATTTGGGGAGTTTTTATCAGTCTAAGTCCCTAGTAAATAAACTATTCCTAAGAAAAAAGTTGTATAATATGAGGATGAGAGATGGAAACTCGGTGGCAGATCATTTGAATGCTTTAAATACTATGGTAAGTCAGTTAGTATATGTTGAGATTAAAATTTCAGATGAAGATAAGTGTATCAGTTTACCGTGTTCTTTACTAGACTTGCGGGATAGTCTGGTTGTGGCCATAGGTAGCAATAAAACTTCCTTGAAGTTTGATGAAGTGGTCTCATCCTTATTGTCGGAGCAGATGAGATGGAAGAATATGGAAGGATAGAGCACAGACGCATTATTTGCAAGAGGACGCTCCGAGGAAAGAAATAGATCTAAGTTCTTAAGTGGGAGATCTAAGTCTAAGGGTAGATCTAAATCTCCTAGAAATTTTGTAAAGGTATGTTGGAGATGTGGAAAAGAAGGGCACTACAAGAAGCAGTGTAGATCCAAAGTTGAGAAAAAGAAGGGATCTGAAGAATCTCCTTCTACAAAAGAAAAGACCTCCAAGGAAGAAGGAGGGGATGTGTACTTGGATTCTTCAAGAACACATACAGATCATGAGGCATGGTTGGTTGAATCAAGTGAATCATTTCATATGACTCCTCAGAGGGAGTGGATCTATGAATATGAAAGGAATGATGGTGGTAATGTTTTCTTAGGTGATGATTCGATAACCAAAATCATAGGAAGAGGAAAAATCAAGTGGAGGCTCATAGATGGAAGGGTTAAAACATTGTCTGGTGTTTTGCACATCCCAGGTTTGGCCAGAAATTTGATTTTTGTAAGAAAAATGGACGATGCAGGGGTAAAAACAATATTTGAAAAGGAAATCTGCAGGATGGTTTGAGGAGAAATGGTGTTATTGAAAGGAGTTTGGTTTGAAACTTTGTATAAGCTGCAAGGAATCACTATTAGTGATAGGTGTAATAGTTCCATTGTTCATGATATTGGAATTGAAAAATAAAGAACTCCTGCATTCTCTAGAGAAAAGGTTATGCTTTGGCATCAACGACTGGGGCATATCGGAGAGAAGGGTCTTCGACTACTACACAGTAAATGTATGGTTGAAGGTATGTCTAAATACTCTCTGGATTTTGATTTCTGTGAAAATTGTGTATATGGAAATCATAATTGGGTAAGATTCCCCTCTGGTGCAATGAGGTCAGAAGGAATTTTACAGCTAGTTCACAATGATGTTTTTGGACCTATGCCAGTCCCATCATTGGGAAAATATGTGTACTATGTCTCATTTATAGATGACTTCTTGAGGAATACATAGATATATTTCCTTAGGAATAAATATGAAGTCTTTGACAAGTTTAAAGAGTTTAAGTCTCTTGTTGAGAATCAAACAGAGAAAAGAATTAAGGTGTTGAGGACAGATAATGGAGAAGAGTTCTATGGGAATGAATTTGCAGAGTTCTGTAAGAAGTGTAGTATAGAAAGGTAGAATACTACTCCATATACACCTTAGAAGAATGGAGTTGCAGAAAAGATGAACAGGGCGCTGATGGAAAAAGCAAGGTGCATGCTCAATGGTGTCAGGTTAGGGCAAGAATTATGGGCAAAGGCAGTGGGTACTGCATGTTACCTGGTCAACATATCACCCTCATCAACGTTGGATGACAATACTCCACAAGAGGTATGGAATAATAAGAAACCTTCTCTCACACATCTCAAGGTATTTGGCTGTGATGCATATGTTCATGTTCCAAAGGAAAACAAGATTAAGCTAGATAAGAAGGCTAAAAAGTGTATCTTTATCGGATATCAATATGGTCTCAAAGGTTATAAGCTTTGGAATCCATAAACTAAGAAGGTAGTGTATAGCCGAGATATGGTATTTATGGAAATGAAGGATGTTGTTAAACAAGAATTCCTACCAAGTAAGGAAGAACCAGAGAAAATAGAGTTTTATTTAAAGGATGATGAGTCAGACTCTACATAAGAACAAGAATCAAAAGTAGAATATCCTCATACTCTAGTATTGAGGAGATTTGTTCGAGAAAGAAGGCTACCAAAAAGGTATACTCCATCTGATTTTCGTTCAAATTTTTATTTTCCTATTATTGATGATGATCCTAGAACTGTCAGGGAGGCAGTGGATTCAGAGGATGGAAATCTCTGGAAAAAGGCCATGGACGAAGAAATTGAAGCTTTGGATAAGAATGAGGCTTGGGATCTAGTGGAGTTTTCGACTGGAAGAAATCCCATTATCAACAAATGGGTATTTAAAAATAAGATGAATGCAGAAGGAAAAGTGGAAAAATACAAAGCTCAGTTAGTAGCAAAGGGTTATTCTCAGGTTGAGGGAATTGATTTTGGTGAGATTTTTTCTCCTGTTGCCAAGTTAACCTCTATAATATTTATGTTATTTGTTGTTGCTGCATTTGATTTTGAAGTAGAACAAATGGATGTGAAGAAAACATTCCTACATGGGGGTCTGGAAGAATAAATCTATATGAAGCAACCAGAAGGTTATGTTGTGAAGGGAAAGAAGGAGTTGGTATGCAAGCTGAAAAAGTCCTTGTATGGTTTAAAACAATCACCAAGGATGTGGTATCAAAAATTTGATACTTATATGTTGGGACTTGGCTTCACAAGAAGCAAATAGGATCACTGTGTGTATTTTAAATTAATTGGTGATCATTCAGTTGTCCTCTAAATTTGACATGAAGGATCTCGGTGCTTCAAATTTCATTTTGGGAATGAAAATAAAAAGAGATCGGAAAAAGAGGAAACTCTGGTTAAATCAGAGAAAATATGTCGATACAATATTGCAAAGGTTTAATATGTAGGAATGTAAACCAATAAAGGTTCCTATTCCTATTGGTGTAAAGTTATTTGGAGATCAGTGTCCCGAGACATATGAAGAGGAGGAGGAAATGTCTCGTGTTCCATATGTGAGTGCAGTTGGCAGTTTGATGTATGCAATGGTCTGTACTAGACCAGACATTGCACATGCAGCGGGAGTTTTAAGTAGGTATATGTCAAAACCAAGGAAGGAGCATTGGACAATAGTAAAAAGGGTTTTCAGGTATTTGTGTGGCACTGCTAGCTATGGATTATGTTACCAGGGAAGACTGGGATTGGACAGAGTGGTGGATATACATGGCTTTGTGGATGCAGATTGGGCTGGATATCTAAATCGTAGTAGATCTACAAGTGGGTATGTGTTTAACCTGCTTGGAGGAGAAATAAGTTGGATGAGAAAAATACAGGATGTAGTGGCACTTTCAACTACAGAAGATGAATACATGGCAGCCACTCATGCAAGTAAGGAAGCAATATGGTTACAAATATTTTGTTCGGGTATTGGGTTGGTACAACAAGCTTTAAGGATAGATTGCGACAATCAGAGTGCAATTTTTCTAGCGAAGAACCCGACTTATCATTTAAAGACAAAGCATATTGATATTCAATATCACTTTGTGAGAGACATGGTTGAAGAAATGAAAGTATTGTTGATGAAGGTGGACACTTTGAATAATGTTGTAGATTCATTAAAAAAATCTATGAGCAGTGAGAAGTTCTCTTGGTGTAGAGGATCCATGGGCATTATTGCCCTGGATTGTTGACTATGTAACCTTGTAACCCCCTATATGAAAAGAAAACAACAAGTGGGAGAGTGTTGGGTATGTGTTATATTCTTTGTGCGAGTGGTAGTGTCTGCGTTGCGTTGGGCATGTAGTGGGGTTTGAGGAAATTGTTTTTTACCTCGAGAAACATGTCACATTTTGACTTGTTTTTCGTGTTGCCTCGATTTTCATGTCCATTGTTGGGCGGTTTTTTAGAACATGGTTTTTTTCCTATGGTTTTCTATTTTCGGTTAAGGAATTAGGGTTGTTGACTAATCCAAGTCATTGGGTTAGGGTTTTGGATGCCACTGGCTCCTATATGTATATTGTATTGTAAACAATGTATCATTATGAATGAATATAGAATATGTTGGTTTTCCCAGTTTGGGTTTCTAGGGGAAAAATATCTGTGTAATGTTTGTATTTTCCATTGTCTCTTTTTTTTTTCTTTTACTGAAAATATGTTTGCAGTAAATATTGTACAAGGTTAAAATCTACAGTTTGGCACCATGTGGTTTCACTATGTCATTAAAGGATAATCATGGAGACTATGATCAAAGTGTGGCATTGGAAACAAACGTTATGCAAGTTGTTAGACTCCAACATCATTTTATTCCCATAATTTTGATAAGTGCAAATTCCTTAAGTCCTTTTCCTTGGACATGTTAAGGTGGAGGGAAACCCTTTTTTGAATTATAAGGTGAAGCATGATAAATCAAATCATCAATGAATATCACTAAGAAACCACATGACCCATATGACTAAGCACCATATGATTCCATATGACCCCATATGATCAAATTATGGAGGAAATTCAGGGTTGGGTGGATGATCCAATGTACTCCCAAACTTGAGATACAAAATTATTCAAGACTAGGGAAACATAGTGGATGGTGGAGACTCTAGTGGCCCAAGTGTTGGAGAAAAACAAGGAGGAGAAGTAGGAAATCCTCCATACAAATCAAAATATTCAAGGGAAATTTTAAATCACTATGCTAGTCGGTTTTCAACATCAAAAGTAGAGTTTCAAAGGCGAAAGAGGGGACTTGGAAGGGAAAAAAAGTGGAAGGATACTCAATCTCAGTTGGCACTTGAGACAACCTGATAATGTTGGACATAGATTCGTAGCGTTAAAAGGCCCCCCTTGTATATGATGAAGATGCAGAATTGGTGTTGAAGGTAGTGGAGGAGGAGAACATCCCTCTTCCAAATGATTGATATCTGGTAAACTCATTTTTTTTTCATTTATTTCAGTTTCTACTATCATGGATAGTTATAAGATTGTATCCAATGATTTCCCTTTTTGAACTTTATGTGGTTGGAAAACCGAGTAATGCTTGATATCTCAATTTCTGAAGATAATTATCTGGTAGGGCACCTAGTTTCCGTTAAGGTAGGCTCCGCCAGTTTACTAATGTAACAACTCCTCTTTGTATATAATAGAAATCTAAACTAATATGTTTTTTTAGTTTACACACACATTAATATTTATTATTAATTTAACAAATATTATTAAATATTCACCTGAATGGGATGCAGGATGTTGAAATCCTTACTCTGGCACTTATGTACTTTGTTATCTAGTGATTTCCTTAATGCAAATCAAGTCAGCAGATAACGAAACAAAAACACATTGCTGGAATATTCAACTCAAATAAAGATAGAGAAAGCAATATTGTAAACCTAATCATGCACACATAAACACCAATATTTTTGGGTAGACACCCCTGGAAAAAACCTTGGATGGAAAATTAGTGCCAAGATGTTTTTATTATGATAAAATTAGGGCTCCCATACCAGGGATAATAGCCCACTAAGAGAAATACAACTGTAGAAAAACCTAGCAAAGTTTGATATGTTGTACGAACCATATTTGCACACTTTTTAAGGTGTGCATGTCTTTCCTTAAGTAATCCCACGTATATGCACTTGTCTCCATTTTCACTCACGTACATGACCTCAAGAACTATACGGAAAAATCTATACTACTCAACGCTTTCCTATGGCTTCACTCTATTGAAACCCACTTGTTGTTATCTCTTTTCTCTATTCTCCTTGACATGATCTCTAGATGGAAGTCCTTTTCCACCTATCCAAGATCTCCTTGAGTGGCAGTCCTTCATGATCCAACCATGTCTCTCACACAAGTGTCTTTCTCCTTCACCCTAGCCAAGTGCTTTTATAATATTGAGTTATAACCTAACCCTAATCTCCTAAGTGATTAACGATTGATATTACTTCTCACCTCACTTGAGATCAATGGATAAGGTTAAATGCTAATTTTTAGAATTTCCTTAAATAACTCAATTAATTCAATTAATCAATAAAATAACTTTACTTTAATAATTAATTTAATTAAAGTAAAGACAAGGATAGAAGGATTTGGATGATTTTCACACATCTAGACACATAAAAGTATATGGAAATACCTATCTTATGCTACCATGCATCAACACACCCTCTTACCAAGGAAGGTATTTTTCACCACTCCAAGTTTGTCTCTGAAGAACACACACTTCCCTTTATCTAAGGGTTTGGTCAAAGTATTTGCAACCTACTCTTCTGTGGAAATATACTGAAGGTTCACTGCTACCTTCTGGATCCTATATGGAATGAAATGGTATCTGATCTCAATATGCTTGGACCTATCACATAATACTGGATTCTTTGAGAGTTTGATACAAATATGATTATCATGATATATCATTGTAGGCTCTAATTCCATATCAAATAAACATGTAAGCAATTTGTGAAGCCAAATGGCTTCATATATATCCATAATTGTTTCCATATACTCTACCTCTACTAAATTGAGTTCTATAGAAGTATGCTTCCTACTCAACCAAGTAATCATTGTTGATCCCAAGATAAAGTAGCACCCCAAGATGCTCTTTCTGTCTATTGCACTCCTTGCATAATATGATTCTATATATTCCTTCAAATCCACTCCATCTCCTATAATATATCTCAATCCATACTCCATTATACATATCAAGTACCTGAGCACATGTTTCATTGTTATCCAATGCACTTTCTTTGGCTCAACCATGAATCAACTTAAGGTGTTAAAAAAAAAAACAAATATGTGGCCTGATGTTAACCAAATACATCAAGGACCCCATCAACTGCTTCTATATCCTGGCCTCCACCAATTCTAAATATGAAGTGATTACCTTCTTCATATTGGTAACCATAGGTGTAGTCATCAGTCTAAAGTCCTCCATCCTGAATTTCCTAAAGATCTAAATTGTGTACTTCCCTTGTATAAGGAATATATCTCTCGATATCTACCATGCCTCTAACCCTAATAAATAATGCATCAATCCATTGTCCTTCATCTCAAACTTAGCAACTAAATCTATTTTTCACCCTACAATAAGCTCCTCCTCACCTGTGAGAAACAAAGCATCTAGATACAGAACCAAGATGAGTGGATCCACCCCAACAAGTATGAATTACAAGTTAGGATCTGCCTCACTCTTGGTAAATCCCATAGTTTTCAAGAATACTTCAATTATGAAATACCTTACCCTAGGTTCTTGTTTAAGTCCATACAAGGATTTATTAATCCTATACACATAACACTCCCTCCCATGTACCTAAAATACCTAAGGTTCCTCTATGTATACTTCCTCCTCAATGATCCCATTGAGGAAATCTATTTTCACATCCATCTGATGTCTCCTCCACCTCATAACTGAGGAAATAGAAATTAAAACTCAAATAGAAGCATACCTTGTGACTGGAGAAAATGTCTCCTTGTAGTCCAGTCCATATTTATGGGAGAACCCTCTCACCACAAATGTCGCCTTGAAATTATCTATGCTACCATATATAACATGCTTGATCTTGTAGAGCCACATGGAACTCACAACTAAATTCCCCTGCAGTCTCGACACTATGTCCCAAAAAATATTCCTCACAATAGAGGTATTCTCCTCTACCTTGGCATCCCTCCATACCTTTTGGTTTGTCACTTCCTCAAAACTGGAAGGCTCAACATCAATGATGCTACTCATAAGAACCATATAGTTTGAAAACTTCCTCAGAGGCCTACGCTCTATGAACACACTCCTAGGAGCCTCACCAACATCCCTCAATGTCTGTAATATCCACCTAGGTCTCCTGAAAGGATTGGAAGGCTAACCTCTCCTCCCCACCTGAAGTTTGAATTGTTGATTGATGCTCATCCTTTAGAACCTGTTGTTGATGATTGTAGTTATGTGAGACATTCTCTAGATTACAAACTTGTGAGATGTGGATCATTGCAACAATTTGAGTCTTTCTCTCAGCTTACAAACCTGAGAGAAAGCCCCTAAGAAGGGTACATGGTTCTTGCCTGAGACAGAGATGGAACGTAGAGATGACCTCCTCCATTCAAAGAGTTGAGAATAACTCCAAATGATTATCTAGTGGGAAATGATATTTGTTGAGTTAGACGTACCTGTGGCTGAGCATAAGGTGAACGTGTGAAATCCAAAAGTGTTGGGTGCATCATCATGTGAACAGAAATGAAGATGATGTATTAGCCTCCTCTGAGCAACAGATTTGACGAGAAGACTCCAGATGATTCTCTTGTGTGAGGCAGTTGGAAAGAATATTTGTAGAGTGGATGTGCCAGTGGACAAGCACGGGTGAACATGTGAAGATATGGTTCTTCTATGTAATGTAGTGAGCCAGAGATATGGCATACCTATGTATGTGCCCCTAGTGGATGAGCACTAGTGGGTGTATCAAATCCCTTGCTATATATTTTTCAAGAGTCAGACCTGCCTATAACCCAAATTGTTATGAAAAGGGTACAGGTCGACGCCACCTTAATGTAATTAATAATAAATGTAAAATATAATTAATCTGGTTAATATTAATTATAATGTGACTTAGAGAGGTCGACCTTGTTGAGCCAATATAAACTTATTTTGATAGGACAAGTCTAATATAAGTAAAGGAAGATTCCCCATTGTGGAATTATATCTTTCGTGTGAGTTTGGAAATTTCAGCAAGTACGCTTCTTTGGGAAAAGTGCACACCTCTCTTGGGCTCTAGAGTTCTAGGGTTTGAGCACCCTCTTGTGTGCTAGGGTTTATCTTGGTGGTGAAGGTCTTTCTCTTGATAAATATAGCAAAGGATTTGTCTGGGTTTTCTTCCCTTGTTGAGAAGGGTTTCCCAAGATACTTCTTGTGTTCTTGTGCATGGTGATTCTTCTTGTGATCTTGGTTGTTGCAAAATTCTTGTTTATGGTTAAGACAAATACAAATTCAAATGAACTACATGATTAACGTATATTATTGAAAAATCAGCATGGTATCAGAGCATAGGTCTTGAAGAACCCATTGCACAAGCATTTTCCAGCCTCTCTCACACATCTGCAGAAACTGTACAACCCTCCTAGGGTTTCCATAAATTCTGTACGACCTCCTCTTCTGAGAGTTTTCACCACTCAAAACTTGGACGTTGGGGATAAAAAGGAAATATAAGGGCACGTCCTCCTTCAACACACCTACAACAAGTCTCATATTACATTTATGGGCATTTCAATTTTTTGGCTCTAAGGGCTTCTAGGGTTTCGCCAAAATTCTGCAGAAAATTATGAATTGTATTTTTGCAAACTTCTTGAAGAAGATCCTCAACTTACCAGGGCTATAATATTTATCAAGGATTATTGTTGGCAATCATAATCCCAACAAAACCTAAAAGTTCTAGCCTAGCCTAGCCGTTAGGTTTTCTAGCCTAGTTGACAAGGGTTTGTAAAGATGAGCAAAATCATGATGGGAAGCAAGCTCAGTTCCAGGAAGACAAGACCTCAAAGAAATGAATACATCAACATCTCATCACTCTCAGGTATGGCTCCTATCAATGACATTACTTGGGTAATTTACAATGGTGCTTCCAAGCACATGCCCGGTCTCAAAAATCATCTAACACATTTTGTTGAGAAAGAGACACGTCTGCATTTCGTTCTTGGAGATGATGCCAGATATAATGTGAGAGGGGTTGGAACTTCTACTTTCCAACTAGATTCAAATATGCACCTTAAACTAGAAGAAGTATTATATGTACCCGGAATGAAGAGAAACCTTGTCTCTATTTTGGCCTTGGAAGACAAAGGTTAGAAAAACACTTTCTCAGAAGGAAGAGTTCTTGCATGGCACATAGACTCTCGTATAATCTCTTCCAAAGTGATTGGTGTCCGAGAAAACAAATTGTACAAGTTGATCATCAAACCTGTTCAAGCCTTATTACATGACATTATTGGCTTGAGTGAGTTATGGCATATAAGACTTGCTCACATTCATTATAGAGCTCTTCCAACTCTAGGGAAAATGGTAATAGGTCTACCAGAGATACAAATTCAGCATAAAGGTGTTTGCGAAGGTTATGCCCTTGGAAAAAATGTTAAAGGATCCTTTCCTAGCAGTGACAACAAATCCAAGGAAATCTTGGACTTGATACATTCATATGTATGTAGGCCGATGATTGTTGCATCCTTAAATGGGTATTTTTACTATGTACTCTTCATAGATGATCACTCCAGGAAAACTTGGATTTAATTTTTGAAGAACAAGGATGGAGTCCTTGCTAATTTTCAAGAATTCAAAGCTTGGGTTGAAAACCTAACCAGAAGAAAAATCAAAATATTGAGATTAGACAATGGAGGAGAATACACCTCAAAATAATTTAACAATTTTTGTATTGAAGCAAGAATCAAGAGGGATTTCCTTACAACCCTCAACAAAATGGGGTTGCTGAAAGAAAAAACATAACTATCATTGAGGCAACTAAAGAAATGATACATGATCAGAGTATAACTATGAATCTATGGGCAGAAGCATGTATGACAACAATATATGTTCAAACCGTAGTCCTCATCAGATCCTAAAGAACATTACTCTAGAAGCAACATTCACCAAAGTGAAGCCTGAGATCAGACACTTCAAAATATTTGGATGTCCAGTGTACCTTCATGTACCCAAAGAAAAGAGATCCAAACTAGAACCTTCAGGAAGAAAGGGTACATTTGTAGGATACAGTGAATCCTCAAAATCATATCAAATCTACATCCCAGGTCAGAGACAAATTGAAGTAAGCAGAGATGTTACTTTTGAAGAAGAAGTAGCCTTCCAGAAATCCAGAGAAGTCTAGATGGAAGTTGATAGTGAAAAAATACCTCCTCCTCCTTCAATAGTTCAGAGGGAGACATATATTATTCTAGATGAGCCAACAACTCCGGTTTATCCAGTTGCTCCAACAGATTTAGTTTCCCCAAGAAACATACCCAGAGACATCATATTTGGACATAAAATACATGCTTGGGCTCGGAAAAATTTAGAATAAGCAGAAGGGCATAAAGCCCCATAAGGAGAAACCAGATAAAGCAAGAGACCAAATAGATTCTCAAGATACCTTTTAGCCATGACCCACATTATTGATTCAGAGCCAACTTGTCATGGAGAAGCTTCAGGTGAACAAGTATGGAAAGATGCCATGACTGAAGAATACCAATCTATACTAAAAACTAATGTATGGGATGTTGTTCCAAGACCAGAGGGAAAGTCCATAGTGACTTCCAAATGGATTTAAAAAATCAAACATGTTGTTGATGGAAGCATTGAAAAATACAAAGCAAGATTTGTGGCTAGAGGGTTTTCACAAATAGAGGGAGTTGACTATGATGAGCCTTTTGCACATGTACATTGCACTAAGTGTGGCAGTTCGTGAAGTTGTATGGCTTCGCAAACTTTTGACTGACTTGTTTGATCATGAGATGGATCCAACTAATATTCATTGTGATAACCAGAGCTGTGTAAATCTCTCCAAGAACCCAGTGTTTCATGACAAATCGAAACACATTGAAATCAAGTATCACTATATCAGAGACATGGTGAAGAGAAAGACAATACATGTGCAATATCTTTCTACTCATGAATAAATTGAAGATATCTTCAATAAACCACTTGCCAAGACAAAGTTCGAGTATTTTTGTGAGAGACTTGGCCTGGTGGAAAATGCCTCCCTAGCTGAGAGGGAGTGTTGATAATTACAGCTATGTCAGACATTCTCCATCTTACAAACCTGTGAGATGTGGATCATTGTAGTTATGTTAGTCTTTCTCTCAACTTACAAACCTGAGAGAAATCCCCTAAGAAGGGTACATGGTTCCTTCCTGAGACAAAGCTGGAATGTAGAGATGACCTCCTCCATTCAAAGAGTTGACAATAACTCCATATGATTATCCAGTGGGAAATGTGATCTGTTGATTTAGACGTGCATGTGGCTGATCACAAGGTGAACATGTGAAATCCCAAAGTGTTGGGTGCATCATCATGTGAATATAAATGAAGATGATGTATTAGACTCCTTTGAGCAACAAAGTTGACGAGAAGACTCCAGATGATTCTCCTATATGAGGCAATGGGAAAGAATATCTGTAGAGTGGATGTTCCTGTGGACGAGCATAGGTGAATGTGTAAAGATATGGTTCTTCTGTGTAATGCAGTGAGCCAGAGATATGACATCCCTATGATGTGCCCCTAGTGGATGAGCACTAGTGGGTGCATCAAATCCCTTGCTATATATTTTTCATGAGTCATACATCACTGTAACCCAAATTGTTGTGAAAAGGGTACAGGTCGGCCCCACCTTAATGTAATTAATAATAAATGTAAAAGATAATTAATATGGTTAATATTAATTATAATGTAACTTAGAGAGGTTTTCCCTGTTGAGCCAATAGACACTTTTGTTGATAGGAAAAGTCTAATATAAGTAAAGGAAGATTCCCCATTGTGGAATTATATCTTTCATGTGAGTTTGGAAATTTTTGCAAGTACACTTCTTTGGGAAAAGTGTGCACCTTTATTGGGAGCTAGAGTTCGAGGGTTTGAGCACCCTCTTGTTTGTTAGGGTTTATCTTGGTGGTGAAGGTCTTTCTCTTGAGAAATATAGCAAAGGATTTGGTTGGGTTTTCTTTGCTTGTTGAGAAGGGTTTCCCAGGATACTTCTTGTGTTCTTGTGCATGGTGATTCTTCTTGTGATCTTGGTTGCTGCAAAATTCTTGTTTATGGTTAAGACAAATAAAAATTGAAATGAACTACATGCTTAACCTAGATTATTGGAAAATCAGCACCTGCTACTTCACGTTCTTTCTCACTACTGATGACTCCCTGGATCTCCTAGATGCCAATTTCTCCTCGAACATAACATATATACTCACAATTGTCTTCCTCTACACTAGTATGAATATCCTGTAAGCCTTTGAGGTCTCTTTGTACCCCAAAAATATAAAAAACAATCTTGAAGGCTCCAACTTCTTACTCTTCTCCACGGGAACATGGATGTAAATTGGGAAACCAAAGATCCTCATATATCCTATCTATGGATTCAATCCTGAGATTGCCTCCTTCATATTCTTGTCACACAATATCCTTTGAGGACTCTTTCTATGCACATATATTGCGTGCTACATACCTCTACCCAAAGAACCATAGGAAACTCATGGTCATGTATCATATCTCTAGAAAAAATGACGATGGAACAATTCTTTTTGTTTGCAACCCCATTCTATTGAGGGTTGTATGATATTGTCATATCCCTCTTGATCCCTACCTCCTTTTAGAAATACTTGAATTCATTGGAGATGTACGCTCCCCCATTATTCGACCTCAAAACCTTAATATTCTTCCATTTATGGTTCTTCACCTGAGCTACAAACTCTCGAAACTGACTGAAGACCTCATCCTTGGTCTTCATAAAGAAGATCTAGGTTTTCCTAGAAAATTCATCAATAAAGGTCACATAGTATGATGATCCTTGTACTAATGATGTTGACATCATCCCACTCACATTTGAATGGATAAGACCCAATATCCCCTTAGACCTACTCTCGCTGATAGGAAAAGAATCCTTGGAAATATTTCCAAGTGCACACCCTCTGCACACTCCCTACTGCTCAATATTGAACTCTGGAATACATGTAACAATCCCCCTTAGAATTAGCAATGCCCTGTAGTGTAGGTGTCACAACCTCTTGTGCCAAAACTCAAATAGGTTGTCACTGTCTTGTACCAAAGTCTGAACATGATCTCTCTACAACCTGTATAAAGTTCCCTCTTCAAACTCAATGATCATTGTGTTGTCCATGCTAGATTTCTATGGACATATGAGTACTTACGCTATCTAAAAGTAAAGAAAAAACCCGTGTCCTCCATAGTTGAGACTAAGAGAAAAATATTCTTTAAACTTAGTACATAAAGCACATCCTGTGCATCCAGTGAACATCCTGACTCAAGATGGAATGCAACTGTTCCCTATCCCTTCACTGCATACTTGGAATCATCACCAAGATCCACATGAACATATGAGTCCATCTCCATAAGACTACTAAATAAATATCATGATTTTTCCATATGACAAGATGCATCACTTTCCAAGAACCATGCACTCCTCATAGTTGTGCTGGTAGAAAGGCAGGAAACCAATGATATATCCTTCTCAAAATTCACTTCAAACTCATCTAGTTGCATCTATGTTGATGTTTTTTTCTGCGTCTTTCCTTTACCCTTCTTCTTATCCAGACTTTGAGATGCATAATGTCTATTCTTATGCCATGAGAAGCACTTGATTTTACTCAAGTCCTTCTTGTTCCATTCCTTCTTGTTCCTTGGTTGTGATGATCCTCCATCATTGTTACCCTTCTTGCTAGAAGTATTTCCTTTTCCCTTATTTGTCTTACTGACAAGAGATAAGTTCTCATCACTACTTCCCTACTTGTTTCTCTTAGACTCATCTTGATTATCTTCCTGGATGCAATCATCCCAAAGTCTCTGCCAATATGGGAGATGTTCATGAGTGAAAAATCCATTTACAAAGGGTTCACAAGAATTGGGAAGACCATTCAATGCCACATTCATGAGATTTGTATTCTCTATTTTCTCCCCTATGGCTACAAGATAATCATGCACCTGTGTGATCCTCATGAAATAGATGGTAACATTGTCATATGACATTTGCACTGACCTGAATTTATTCCTTAAAACCATGTTCCTATTCATGTTATTGATCTAGAATAAACCCACCAAGGCATCAAACATCTCTTTGGTTGTCTTCTTCTCAGATAAGTGAGGAATTAAATGATCCTTCATTGAATCCAAGAGTACCCTCTTGCATTTGATATTCTTCTTTTGGTGAACTTCCAAATGTATAGGATCTGTCATTGGAGTAACTAATTTGTCCACTAACTCCCAAAGCTCATACTCCTTTAACACCAAAGTCACTCTTGCTTTCCAACATAGGAAGTTGGATGCTCCGTCCAATCTATCTTCAACTCTCAGAGGTGTTGTTTCGATCCCTTCGACTTGATAAACTTCCCTATAAATAACATGCCGCTAAAACTTCTGTTTTACTAAATTGTACATACTTTTACATTCTTGCCACAATTGAAACCCATGTATGTACACAACTTCCCTTACTGAAACCCATGTATGTACACACCTATTCTTACTACAACTCACGCATATGTGTCTGTCTCCAAATACGCCTGCATATGTATGCACCTGTTCCTTCTAAAACCTACATACAACTCTATAACACTACAAAACCCTAGCTTTCCCCAAATATGATTGTTTTCCTAAAATTCATCCTTCAATGTCTGGATGTCGGTTATGGATTTGATAATATGGATATGAGTTATGGATTCCTATTAGATCATATTCTTTGACACCATGTTGAAACCCTTACTCCAACAGCTAGGTACTTTGTTATCTAATGATTTCCTTAGTGCAAATCAAGTTAGAAACTCACAAAACAAAAATACACTACTGGAATACTCAACACAAATAAAGACAAAGAAGCCATACTAGAAACCAAATCATGCACACATAAACACCAATAGTTTTGGGTAGATACCCTTGGAAAAAAACCAGGAGGGAAAACCAATGCTAAGATAATTTTATTATGATAAAATCATGGCTTTTGTACTAGAGATAATAGCCCACTGAGAGAAATACAACTGTAGACAAACCTTACAAAGTTTGATATGCTATATGACCCAAATATGCATGATTTTCTAGGTGTATGCACCTTTCCTTAAGTAAGCTCACATATATGAATCTGTATACATTGAGGCCCACATACAGGACCTCAAGGACTGTATGCAAAACTCTGTAGGACTCAACCATTTCTTATGGATTCGCTCAGTTGAAACCCACGTGTGGCTGCCTCTGTTCTCTATTCTTCTTGACTTGATCTCTATATGGAAGTGTCATTATCCTTCACCCTAGCCTTTATTTTATAATATTTAGTTATGACCTAAACCTAATCTCCAAAGTGATTGATGGATGAGATTACTTCTCACCTCACTTGAGATCAATGGTTAAGATTAAATGCTAATTTTTAGAATTTCCTTAAATAACTTAGTTAATTCAATTAATTTATAAAATCAATTTACTTTAATATTTCCTTTAATTAAAGTAAATTCAAGGATAGAAGACTTGACAATTTCCACATGTCTAGACACATAGTCATGTGCATAAATACATGTTTGATGCTACCATGCATCAACAAGGCAGGTGGAGTTGAGTGTGAGTACGTGATCGACGAGATAACCACCTTGACATGCAATTAATGAAGTATGGGAGTTATCAAAGGCGTTCTTGTCAGTAGATAACAAGAGATGGAGGAGAGGGTATGCCAAGATACGATGGGTATCAGTCGAGTTATGATATTGATGATGAAGTTGAGCCTGGAGGAAGTAGAGTACATAGGATAGATGTGGGTGTTTTATGGTGCAAGCATGGAAATAATGGATATTAGTACAATCAAGGAAATGTTTCATCATGTTGTGAGTTGGTGGGTAGACATGGGCCTGCTTATGATGAATCGAGATCACGATATGAGGATGCATCAATGTGTAGCAGGATGGAAAGATAGGTGAGAATTTTTTACTCCTAGTAGAGAGGATATCGAGGGGAGGAAATTGTCAGAGCACTAGGGTGCAAGGGGGGAGATTTTGTAAGGTTTTGTGGACTCTTTGGTTATGTGAGGTGGCGAACTAGTGTGAAAAACTTATAGTTTTAGTAAATGTAGGCCAACACAAGCTCTTAGAGTACGCAAGGAACAAGAAGTGAGGTGATTTCAATGGGTTCATTATCACTATTTCATTTTTTCTCAATCATGTGGGGGATTCTGACTAATCCAGGAGGATTTAAGGAACACTCACAAAGGTCCAAGAGGATCCAGAATGCTCAAAGAGGTCCCAGGGGATCCATAAATGCTCAAAATTTGACTGTCTCAAATCATCTCGAAAACAACATCATTGAGTAGAGCTCGTCGTTAGATTTCCAACGGTGCAAATATCAAGTCAAGCGAAGCTCGTATGAAAATGTTATGGGAATTCAAAGTTCAAGTCAACTAGGTCAAATTCAAAAGTCAAAGGGTGACATGTGGCATGACTGTACAAGGGATATGGTCACACCCCAAGGTTCCACGTAGACTGATCATACAATTGACTAAGTAGATGAGTTGGCATCCAAGTGCTCTAATGGCGTGATGACACATGACATTGGATAGCCAATGAGAAGTTGCCACATGGCATCTTCATGTTTCCCTATATGGTTCATGGGTTATAAAAATTTTGGAGTCAACAAGGTTCAACCCCATGACCTCCATAGCCACCAAAGCCTTAACATACTCGCCACACATTATAACTTAACCATACTATGTGTTTAAATAAATGTAAAGTAGTATTAAAGTTTGTTTAGGGGGAGAAAGGGGCCAAGGACTAGCCCCAACCCCTTGTCTTCATGCCATACAACATGACCCATACTATATCCATGAGGGGCTTAACATTATGTTCACGCGAGAGTTATAACCTATGTTATATATATATATATATATATATATGCCATGCAACTAATTATATGCCAACATATATAACCACAAAATTAATGCATGGAAGCGGATGGAACCCACAACCTCCACATTTTTAGCGGATGGTTTTAACCATCACACTAATGCCCCACATTTAACAGGATTCCCGCCAAATTTAGAATTAAGTTGCAGCATAGGTGGATGGGAGGTTTAAGGACCGAACCTATATATTGGGCATGGATTTCAACACACACACATCCCTATGCATAGATCTTGAGTGCATGTATTTCAATATAGATCACGGATCCATATATGGTACATATTGTATAGAAGTACGTGCAAGTACACGCTTTATTTTGTGTTTCACCGTAATGCATGCCAAATGGTACTTGGATCAAATTTCAAGTGTTTTATATCAATTTTATACATTTTTTTGCAAGGATCATGAAACTGAGTTCTACTTTATGATTTGAGGTCATTTGTAAAAAAATCGCAATTTGTCATTAATGGGCATTTAATGCATTGTTTTTTGTGCCAAAGAGAGTGAAATTGAGCTACTTTGGTAATTTTTCGACTTTATAGTCAAAATTCTCATAATTTAGCAAGGATTTCAATGGTGAAGTTATTTTTTTGTTTTTAGTAATGTAATTTAAGAGAATCCATTAAATTGGCATATGCGAGTCATTTACATGTGATTTTTGATACTTGAGATGGAGAAGGCAGTTTTCATTGGAATGAATGGAACTTAAAGATGAAACAAAATTATGTAATTTGAGTTATTTTATTTTATGTTGTATCATTTTATTATTATAAAAATCCTTATATGTTTATCATTCAAAATACACATAAACATCTACTTGAACCTCGAAATAAAATGATTGTTTGACAGTTTTACAAATTACCCATGAAAAAATTATCTAACCAAATCCATGTTAATGATAAATGACTTGCAAATAATTGACCTTGAAATGAACAACAATCATATAAGCACATACAAAAGTTGGAAAAATCATAGTTCACCTAATTTGGGCTACCTCTCCAGGTCCACTTCCAATAGAGACTTATTTTTATTAATGCTTAAATGCTTTCGTTTTACAATGACATTTTTACATGTTGCTCAAATGCATAAACATAGTGCATCGTTGGATTAAAAGTTGTGGAAAGTTTATATAAAATACTTGAAATTTTGTCAAGGCTACCCTTGACACGCTTTACGGTGTAGCCTCGTACCCTTCATACTCTTGGCGCAAATTATGAGAACAAATTATGCATAGAAATGTGTGTACAACATTGGGTTGGATGTCCATTAAATATGGCGCCCTTTCTATCCAAGTACTGAAATTCATGGCAAGCTTTAATTACAAAGTTGTTGGCTTTTTTAACCAACCCTGAACTATAAGGGAATTGGTTAAAACTTAATGCTATATGTAGTAGTTCGAGGGTTCGAGCCCCACCAAACATACTATACAAAGTTGTGTTTGTTATAACCATATGATATGTGGCATAGTTCAAACTATAGTATATAAAAACCTGTGGTATAAAGTTTAACCGTCCACAAATCTATGCTATATGGTTATATATTGTTATAACCATATAACATATGGTTATATAACATTCTGTGTGGATATATATCATAATCCATCGAAATACGTGTGGAA
>SNQJ01S0001134.1:139215-153225 GCA_010110895.2 Picea sitchensis
TTATCATAGAATAATTTACTTTACTAAATCATTTAAAATGACTGAAATATGATCTATTGATATGTTGGTTTGATTAATTTTAGAGGGGCTCCAAATTTCTTTGTCTAAGAAAGGTCAATCTAGAGTTGTTCTATTTTTGCATTTTTTTTCTTTGGGTGATATAAATATTGTCATTTTGAATACCACATACAACATATCCAAATCAATATTTGAGACAGATCTAACAATTTAACCCTAATCATTCATAAGAGAGAATATTGCAAGTAACATATTATGGGTTGGGGACAACTTAATATGCTACGTATGCTAGTAAATATTATGCCTTGTATTGGATTTGTGATGTTGAAGTCTCAAAGAATGGATATAGTGTTTCTCACTGGTGGTGTTGTGGGATTGGACTTTGATGCCTGGGGTTGTACCTAGAAATGGCGGAGGGAGTTTAGGTCAGCCTTTCGAGATACTTGGGGTAGGTGAGTACCGATCCAAATGTTTTCTTGGACAACTAAGATCTTGATCCTTGGGCCTTCAGATAGACTGGTAGGCTTTAATCCTGGTTTTGAAAGTTGGAAAGGATAGCTAGAGAGTACTCATGCTTCCCCAGTGTTGTGATGTCGAATTTTGATGCATGTTATAGTCACTTGGATGGATTTATACTAGTCCAACAAAGGGTATTGTGAAAGGTATAGGAGATACTAGAGGGTGTTGTAGAGGATATTGTGAGCTAATTAAAAAACTATAAGTAACATAATCAAAACTAACTTCAGGACTAAGTTCCTTGATGGAGGGGCGTATGTCATGCCCCATATTATTATTAAATATATAAATATATAAAAATAATAACATGAATATAATAAATATCCTAAAACATTCATAATAAGTACTTATATGAATATAATAAATATCCTAAAACAGTCATAATAAGTAATAAGTACTTATTATGGATATTTGGGTAATTAAAGAAAATGGTAAAATAAATAACAATAATTATGGAGAAACCCTAAAATATAATTCAAGTGGATCCTAGGGATTGAGTTCTTGGATTCTATACAAAGAGGGGAATGAAGGAGAAAAAATACATCTCTCTTTAGCTGGTCTATAAAGAAAAAAATGCTTAAGAATTGTTGGTTGAGTAGTTGATTGAGGGTTCAAGGGTGAAATACTATTGAAGATTAAAGTAGCAAGGTCTATAGTTGGGAGGAGAGTCGTCCCTCATTTTTTTGTTTCATTTTTTTATATTCAGATCAAGGTATCACTACAATACCCCATACTATAGGTATGTTGGTTTCTTCAAAGCAGGTGAGTTCCCCATCTCTTAGTGATCCTAAAATTTATTGAGGTTATCCGATAATTTATGCAACTATTTTTGTTTCTAAAATGAGACATTATTTTTTTATGAACTCTTGGGATCTCATAACCACAAAGGATAATATTAAAAGTAACATCTTATGGGTTGGGAGAAACTCAATATACTACTCATTGATCCAATTGGATCACGAGATAAAACCCTAACCTTGATCCCCTTTTATTTTTAAACTATTTGTGCAGCCAACTCTTCCCACTCTACTTCATTTTAAATTGTTTGTAGTGATATGAGAACCTTCAATGATGATTCATGATAACAAGAATTCTTTTATCATGGTAGGTTATTGTGCTTCAAGCACTCACGAGTATTTTTCTTTGGTAAATTTTCTATGAAATGGTATCTCAACCCCCATTGCTCTATTGAGGTGAGGGCATGATTTCACTATACTTCATATAATTATTTCCTCCCTTTCTCACCAACTGATAATTTTATGCAACCTTTGTTTGAACTGGTCGTTTTTCAATTGTATCTATTTGTCATGACTTCAAATTGAAAATCATAATCTATTCTACGGTCTAGAACTCTGGTTATAACCCTTTCCTTATTTATTGTTCTTTCTTTCAAAACCCTCTTTTGATTTTTAATGGCATCCTCGTCCAAATTTTTTTATGTCCACTCACTTGAAAGTGGATTGTGGATCCAAAATTTATGAAGTTTTAGAACACCTGTTTTGTTTTTCTACTTTGAATATTGGTGATTCTATAAGGAGATCCCTGACAAACTGTCAGGATGGGTGGAATCTAAAAGAAAGGAGATACTAGAATTAGCACGTCAAACTCTATATTTTTAAGATCACTCAAAGGAGAATGCCTCATCACCTTTGGAGATAGACATGGAGCCAAACATGGGAGATAAACATAGATTGGGGAGGAAAATTGGTAGCAATTCATTTGGGGAAATTTTTACCCCCTTCCTCTACACTACTTTTTTTATCACTGAAATTTCGTCCGCAAATGGTTACAGGAATACAACGTCTCCAAAACACCTATTAGTTCATTCATGGCCAAAAAAATACATTTCCAAAGGGCACAAACTATACAACTGGTTATAAAATCAACATACGTTCATAATACAAAGGAAGCGCGTGCACGTGCGCCAGTCGGAAACGCGGGAAAATAGCACATGCACCCGATGTACGACTATGGACACAAAAATGCACGCACACCTCAGAACGACGCATTTATGATTCTGGTCAGCCTCCCACCCACTTCTGGTTTAGATCCCAAGTCGATTTGACCCTTAAATCCGAACTGAATCCGAGTGGGGGGCTCGTCAAGGACCTAAAGGGCCCCTTGTTCACACTAAAGACAGGTTGGATAATGCCTCAAATATTTTCTATAAAAAGAGGCCATGGGTGCACTATATTCAGGGATGATTTTAGGGGCTAAATTTCGCTCATGGGCTAATTTTCCATGGTTTTTCCAAAAACGAGATTCGCTATTTTAAAAATGATTCAACCAAATTCTATAGGATAAAATTATTGTACCTTAAAAATCGCCAAAATTTTATAAAAACTATATAAAATACTTAGTAATTTAAATACTTTTACAAAAATATAGCCAAACATTTATAGTTGACATATGAAGGATTAGTAAGATTCGCCAAGGTTTCTACATTTTAAAATAAATTTCCATCCTTAAAATCATCCCTGACTATATTTCCAAGAATCTATTTGTATTGTTATGCTACCCCTATTATCCTACAAGGAACCTCTTTCCTCATTGGAGCACACAAGCACCATTTCATTGAGCTATTCACATCACCTCTTGAGTGAATGAGCTTTGGATTTATTCACCAGTTCCTTTTATTTTTCTATTTGTAAGAAGATCTCTCTGATTGGGGGTTCAAGAGCCCTCCCTTGGAGGAAGAGGGGACCCATAAGTCTCCCTTTCTCTTTGGTGTTTGCCCACTAATACAATCTATCCATTGGTGGCATGAATATCGGTTATTTTTTGTTCTACTTTCCTTATGCACTTTAGTTTAGTTTCTTTAATTGTTAGTAGCTTAGTTGTTTATTTGTTTCTTTTGCTTGATGTGTCTAAATCTTGCACTGACTTATTTCTTGTTCATCTAACCCGACTGAACTTGCAAGTGTCCCTCTTTTGCTCATTTAGGTGACGAAAAGGATACAACAGATTGGCGACCATACTGGGGATAGGTATCAATTTTCTCCCCATTTGGCTTGTTTGAGCACTTATTTTTTATTTATTTAACTTGTAGGGATCATAACCAACCCAAGCCTACATGTAAAAAGCTAAATTTGGAGCTGAGATAAGAGAATTCCATTCAAAATTTTCTTCTCAGTCATGTATCAAAACGTGTGCGGGTTTTTCAACCCATAGGCGTGTCTTTTGAGCACGTGGGCCAACAACACTGTGTTTCTCAGTGCATTATGTGCACCTACACCAACAGGTCCTTGTTTATTTGTGCATTGGCGCCACATGCGCCTCTATCTACTCTGTGACCCACACATCTGTCCAGAAATTCAACATTGTAAGGGTTTTTGTGATATGTTGAAGGCCCGTAGCCTTCTTAATATTGATTCTATGCAAATTGTAATATGCACCACACTTAGATTCCCTCTCCACGCGGAGGGTTAGTCAAAACATAGGCACTTAGGGGGTTAAAATCCATATTTTTCCTCTTTTAGCTTTCATTTTGCCACATGGATGGCTTGATTTGATTGTAAAAGTTAAGTTGGAATCATTCAATATCACATATATAAACACTTGCATTGGGACCAGAAATTAAACTTCAATCATTGAGTATGCTCTTCTCTCATACCATAAAGCGATCTTGCAAATCAGAAAAACAATTGAGGGAAGATTACATCTCCCTTAAAGACAAAATATTTAGGAGAGGAAAACAACCCCGTTGGGACTCCTCTTAGTTTCTTTTTCAAAACATATTAAATTTGTAAGGGCCCATACATGCCCACATGCTGCAAAGATAAGATATTTTTGAAGCTACTTTCTTAGTTTACATCACTAGGGGAGTTTAAAGGTTATTGTAACCGGCCCATACATGCCCACATGTCCACAATCTAGGATAGTCATTTGAATATTTCTTAGATTAAATCACATTAGGTAGTTTAAAGGATTGGTAAGGACCCACATGTCCACATGCTATTTCTCTAGGGAATTTAAAATTCTGCAAGGTTGTACCAATGGCATCTAGTAAGATAGGTAATCAAAACTTGTAATGACCACACGAAATCCACATGTTGCAAGGTGACACCTAACTTATTAAAAAACAATTGGCACATTTTATCACTTGGTCACACACAAAGTCACTACTCACTCACATAGTTTCATCTCGAATTGTGGAGGTTGAAGTAAGTTTCCTCCAAAGGGATTCTGAAATGCCCCACCCTTGTTTTGAAGGAACTATCCACTCCCACTTAATTTGAACGAGATTGGTTCACACCCCCAATCTCTCAAACAACCACATCTAAATTTTTTCTAAAAACTCACTAAGTTTTCCTCCACAGGAGATGCCAAAAGAATTTTTTTACTCTAGGTAGGATCTGGGGGATAGGCATCCAAATAACTCCCCATTATTTGGTTCTCACATCTTCAAGCACTAGAATTTGACAAATAGGGAAATTTAAAATCCTCTAAGTCAAGTGTTCCTACACCATAAGGTAGGGAGATACCCGCGAAGGGTCAAAGGCTGAGGTTCGGTTGTTCTGTGTGTCCCCCCTTGAGGCACCCACCTCTTGGATGGGATCTAGCCTGTGACCCATTTATGAGGCCGAAAATCTAAATGTCGCACTTTGACTGACGTACCTAGTGACCAAAATTTAGGACATCTACCCTGGTGGCAATTGTGGGTTGAAATTGCACCTTGATCATATTTTGTGTGACTATTGGGAAATATTGCTAGCTCTTTCAAGATATACACCCTCTACCCCTCATTATAATTGATTGTTTCATCCTTCACTAGTTCCTCTATTGGTGGCTTCTGACCCCACTATTGAGTGTTATTGTAAGGTCTAGTGCTATTCAAGAGGAAGGACATTACGTCTTTTAGGACACAAGTATTTTTTTTCTTTGTTCTCCCACGCAGATAAAATATACCTACCCACATGTATGCTTCTTTATCAATTGATTTATGTATGATGCTCTTATGATTACATGTGATTGTGAGATATATTGTTAAGGTCCAAGTTACACAAATAATCTTGTTCATTTATTGCTCTCATCACCATTGCACACATCCACTTCACTAGTCGGACATCATAGGGGACCCACAGAATCCCCGTCATTCCAGATGCTTCCTAAATCTCCCTCCTATTCTAGGTGGAGTTTCTAGTCTTTCCAACTCACCGTCTCAACCCTCTCACACCCTTGTGAGTGGCATTGTCTTGGGATCATCTTTGCTTGGTTCCACTTTACTTGGGTCCACTTCCCAAGGTAAATTGTCCACTAGATCTCCTCTACGAGGAAGCGGGGGGCAAGATTCTTCCCAAGGGGGAAGTACAACCCCACCTAACCCCCCTCACAGGTCAGGTAGACAAACCACTCACACCATGGCTGGAACTAACCCTCCACCACCACCACTCCATATGCCATACTTGGCTTCCATCAACATAACAAATCTAAGAAAACTCACAAATGATCCTATATTGCAAGACCCCACATGGCCTGCAATTCCCACCAAACTACCTTCAGACATTCCCAAGTTTGAAGGCAAGGCGAGAGAAGATCCCTCCAACCACATCATGACCTTCCACTTATGGTGCTCTTAAAACAACATCATGGGCGAATCTGTCTGATTAAGGTTATTTCAACGCACACTCATAGGCCCATCAACTAAGTGGTATGTAGACGAAAAATCAAGTCCCATGTGACTTTTGAATCTTTGGCCAAAGAATTTTTTACCTTATTTCAATTACCAATCCTCCATGACAATGGTATCGAACTGCTATCCGAGTTTAAGCAAACTTCCTCCACACATATCACTGACGACATTCATGAATGGCGTCAACGACGTAGTTTATGCAAAGAAGAAACCACCAAACAACAATGCCTTGATTGGTTTCTCAAATCACCTGTCTCCCTCCTTGCCAAAGACGTGGCCTCCACCTTCCCCCAAACGAAAGAGGAATCCATCATCAAGGCTCAACAATATGACCTCATTTATGCAAAGTCAAGATACTTATATATAGTACTACCTGATGCCCTGCGACCGGTACCATTCGGCCAGGAAAAACCTGGGATGTCTCACTCAATCGATGGATTGATTGGCACCACAACACACCACAATCTGTACATCCAACCAAAACCTATGTACGGTACACCCCAATATCCACTGATATATGGGGGACCCCTGGTTACCCTTCCCCCCATTGTTAGCAGCCATACCCTGTTTTCCTCCCTTCACCCATGAGTGGACCCGCATTGACACCCATGATGCGCCCGACAGTCCAACCAAATTCTGGTACCCCCTCTACCTCAGCTTACACCCTGAACACTAGTAAAAGTGCTACGCCTTCCTATGTACCCTACGGATCATTACCACAAAATAATTTGTATTTCCCATTTCCTAGCCCTCTACAGCCTATTGCTCCACCATAAGGACAACCACACACTAGCGTTAACTTTGTTCAACCCTCTCCCATTCAACAATTTCAAAATTTTGAACAAATGAATACGGAAAATCCATCCCATCAGTCGAATAATGCCAAAAATAAAGAAAAAAACTGAAACAATAATAATCCAGAACCAGGGGGAAATAACTCCCAACAAAACCAACCTATCGGGGGAAACCAGAATCAAGGGAACCAGAACCCCCAAGGGGGAAATAACAATAAACGTTAAGGGAAGAATAAAAAAAACCTAAGGACAAACTTCCCTTGTGCCCTTTGCGGTGAGTATGGCCATTATACTCACCATTTCCCCCAAATTGTTGACTTTAAATGGATGAAAGACTCCGTGAACAGACCATGTTCCCCGGCACCGCCTGCCCCTCAGCAAGCCCCACAACAATATTTGCAAAAACCACCACCAATTGTGTTGCAAAATTTGATTCCACACCAAGGGGTGATGAATACCCAACACGAGATGCACCCCGCCCCACCACATATGGGATAGTATCTAAACCCTGGCCCTCCTGTAAATCGCACTATCCTCCTCACTAGTGAATAATAAATTCTTCTACAAATGTGTAGTCATCAATACAACGCACCCCATGAATCTACTCCCACCACCTCATAAGCAGTTCCTGTTACAACGAGACCACCTCTGATGATTTCATGTCCTAACACTAAAACACCCCTTCATATTCCTTGCATCCCATTATGACAGAATGTCAACAACCCTCAGGCTATGGAGGCACACAATTACAGTCTGGTCGATGACTTGGCACAATCTCCTATCGCCATGTCGGTCTTAGAAGTCCTTCAAACTTGTCCCACTCAATTAAAGTCATTACTTTCCTCCCTGGGTGCAATCGACCCTATTGATACTAGACTCATCACATTTGATCTAGATTGTGGGGAACCACATATCCCCACTTTGGTAGCTTTCTAGATACCAGTTAAAATTTGGAACATCACAGTTCATCGATGCATCATTGATTAATGTGCATCCACATGCATCATGTCCAAAATTGTATGGAAGAAACTTGGCTCCCTTAAGCTAATACCATATGCCTTTAATTTGAGAGCTTATGATGGATGACCATCCTCTCCTGAAGGTCTCTTTCAAAATGTCCTCGTTGAACTCGGGAGAAAAACCATCCTTATTGACATTAAGGTTATTGACGCCCCACTCTATTACAATATCTTGTTCATATGTAGCTACATGTACGCTATGAAGTCATTTTCCTCTTCTGTGTTTTGAATGATGATGTTCCCCCATAATAGGAAGATCATCACCATCGATCAAGTTTCACATTACAAGCCTAACCCTTCCTCCAACATCGATAACATCACACCTTTTGTCCACACTAATCTCAATGCCTACCCACTCGTCAAGATGGGCCCCAAAATTTTCAAAGACCCATCCTTTCTAGGGACATACCATGGAGCACCACCACTCATACATCCCTCAACACAAGTATGTGTTATCTCGTCCAATGGAACTGAAACTGGAGATACCATTCCTCCCCCCGAAGATTCTCCACTACCTGAAGTCCCACTAGTCATAGATCTCCTACCTTAGGAATCCCTTGAGAACTCTCCCACACCACATGTTTCCGATTTCACTCTCCCCCAGGGTCACATCCCAGTTTGGGAGATAGTCCCCCAAGCCATTACACAAATCCCTTTCTTCTACCCCCCACCGGGCGTACAAGATTTCCAAGTATCCGCAACACTTACCCTTCCTAACATGATGCTTTCTATTCCATTTTGGTATCTACACCCACCTAAGATGGTCCCCCGACCATCCCTCCCACCCCAAATTGAGGGGACCCCAATGCAGATCCCAATCCTAAATCCAACGGCACCACACCCCCCCCCACTAGCTAGCACCACCGCTACAGTTAGGGACAGACACAAGAAGAAAGATCCCACCACTCCACTTCCCCCCCAAGTTCAACCTCCTTTCACACTATGCGAGAAATAAGGACACCCAACCAATAGATGTCCCTCTCTCCCTGAGATACGCAATTTAATTCGACTCCCTCGAGCAACCACACCGCTCGTCGCTTCATGAAGCACACCTAGTACTACCACTACATCCCCTACTACAGGTAGCAGAGGACTGCAAACCAAATTCGCATGTGCCATCTTTTTATAATATGGCCATTACACCCACCATTTCCCTTCGTTACCTTAGTTTCGACAGACGCTAACGACAGTACACCAAAGATTTTAGCAATAACCCCCTCCATCCGCTTCATCACAAACCCATGTCACCGACATCCACTATGTCACGACCTTAGTCAACAAATGGATGAGATGCACTTTCTCTCTCTGTGAATCACTTGATCATTTCACATACCAGTTTCCTATGATCATTGAATACCGACATCACCAAATGGCCCTTATTCAAAATCCTACACCTCCCCCACTGCCAGAGGTACCAGTGATTACCCCTACTCCATCCCTTGATGTTGCTCATATTATCTCTCCTGACCCTGAGGAACTTCCCACTCCTCCATGGTTCATGGATAGCCTATATAAGGATTTTCCCCCAAATCCCCCCAATTCTCCGGTTCATTTCCCCACGGAAATCTTATGCCCGACTACATTTTTTAACCCACAGTATCTCGATATTTGGTTTATGTCGAGCGAACCATCGCAACCTCCTTGCACCACCCCCTCTACATCTTCACCACCGAAATACAACCACATGGTGACAATCACCAATGTTACTCCCCCAGATCCCCTATATTCTCGCCAATTCCACTGCAACGAAGACATCCTCGAGGAATTAACTACCCCCGATTTCCCATGGAATGCACTCCATCACAGAGCATTATTTCTCTCGTAGGAATCCTTTGAGCACCCTAGCCAAGACTCCATATACGCAATCGAAACCAAATATTTTATCCCATCAAGGCATATAGACTGGTTCAACAACCCTATCCCTGCCCCCGACGCTTTTGAAGAAGGCAACATGGCCAACATTTCCCCCACTGTCAAAATTGATATTTCCATCAAACCTGGAATCGTAGAAGAAATCACCATTGGCGTCGCATACTCTCCTGAAGAACTTATAGCTTACAAAGATCTATTCCAAGAATACTAGGAAATTTTTGCCTAATTATACACCGAGATACCCAGACTTGATCCTTCTATTGTCGAACATCGTATAGACACATGGCTTGATATCACACCCTCTGAAATTTGCCTCTAGGATCCCCTTATCCGGCTCTGCAGTACTATCACCTCCGCTGCATTTTAGTACTGCCACCCAATAACACTCTCACCTACATGAGTTGTCCCAATTGTAGCCCCTTTGGCACTTTGACACTCATGTTTGTTTTATCCCCTAGGGATGGGAGTCCCGGTAGTCTTACGCATTTTTGAGAATCAACCACATACTACTTCTCCTCATTTTTCTATCCTTCCCACATCGACTCCTAGGTTCTCTCATCACAGTTCACGTTTGACTGTGCCTCTATAGTATCATTAACCCTCCATTTCATCCACAATCAATTTTCCCATTTGCAATTCCCCTCCATTCATTTACCTCATACAAAAACCCACCTTTGGGGCCCCCACCCTCCACCAATTCTCCACGAAACTTGCGCCCTAACCAGCCCAGCTATCTTGCACTCGGGCACCTGTTTCTATATTTGTACACTCATCCCAAATTATTCTTTATTCATTTGGTAATTGTAAAAAGCCTTTTGTTCCCAACATTTACATAGCCTTTTTTTGTCTCCTTTAGCGACCTTCCTTTTCCGGCAAAGCAACCCTTGTCTCCCTTGGTTGGGACATTTTTTACCTCCTACCCTTGTTGACATCGTCCATAAACCCTGAGTATTCCATAGTCAATATACCTTTGATCTCTGAGTTTGTCCACTTTTTCACGCCTCTGGCACAATTTAACCCACGTCTAAGCGTCCCCTTGACGCTAGATTTAGTTTCATGGTTGTTGCCACTCATACTTCACATACATGCCCAACCAAGTTCAGTCTTGAGTCTCACCACATCTTGACTTCATCCATGTACCTCATCAGTTCCTTATCTCATCTAGTGGATTTCATGAAGCCCTTTTCTCCGTGGACTCGCGTCTCCCTTTCTGTCGACATCAACACAGTTTCCAAAAGGGTGACAATATCTTGACTCTCATTCCCTTTACAATGAGGATTCTCGGATGACACAGGTAAAACCACCATTGTTATTTGATTTTGTCATCCCCCATAACATTCAACTTCAACACTATCTCATGTTACAGTGGGTCTTACTTCATGACTATTGCAGTTGTTTTTATATTTTCTGTAGACCTCTAAAATTTGTTGGGATATCAATGCTCGTGAATTATCAACACTTCTTATAGGTGTCATTGCCTCTTTTCAAAGTTTGTTCACCATCAGAATTGTCCTCTTCCATTATAAAACCACCCCAGAGGGCACTGCAATTATCTACGTCAGCATACAACTTCAATTACTGTCTTACACATTTTGAGTTACATAACAGGAGCATGGGGCATGCCTACCTCATTTGTACATAGTTTTATTTTTTTTCACACCTAGCGAAATGTTTGGGTCCCACAGGTTCCCCTCTCCCTCCAATGGGTCCCTCTTTCAATTCCTCTCAACACTCTTTCTTACAATGATATTGTCAATAGAAGAAACATTGATGTATTTCGGCTATACGTTTTCTCCTAACCTCACACATCAGGGGGCATCTATTATCACTGAAATTTCGTCCGCAAATGGTTACAGGAATCCAGTGTCTCCAAAACACCTATTAGTTGATTCATGGCCCAAAAAATACATTTCCAAAGGGAACAAACTATACAACTGTTTATAAAATCAACAAGTTCTCAAAATACAAAGGAAGCGTGCGCTAGTCGAAAACGCAGGAAAAGCGCACATGTGCCCGATGCATGACTATGGACGCAAAAAGCCACACACACCTCAGAATGACACATTTATGATTCTGGTCGGCCTCCCGCCCACTTCTGGTTCATCTCCCATTTGACTCTCAAATTCGAACTGAATCCAAGTGGGGGGCTGGTCAAAGACCTAAAGGTGCCCTAAAGGGCCCCTTGTTCACACTAAAGACTAGTTGGATAATGCCTCAAAGATTTTCTTTAAAAAGAGGCCATGGGTGCACTATATTTCCAAGAATCTATTTGTATTGTTATGATGCCTCTATTCTCCTACAAGGAACCTCTTTCCTCATTGGAGCATACAAGCACCACTTCATTGAGCTATTCACATCACCTCTTGAGTGAATGAGTTTTGGATTTCTTCACCATTTCCTTTTAGTTTTCTATTTGTAAGAAGAGCTCTCTCATTGGGGGTTCAAGAGTCCTCCCTTGGAGGAAGAGGGGAGCCATAATTCTCCATTTCTCTTTGGTGTTTTCCCAGTAATACAATCTATCCATTGGTGGCATGAATATCAGTTATTTTTTGTTCTACTTTCCTTATGCACTTTAGTTTAGTTTATTTAATTGTTAGTAGATTAGTTGTTTATTTTTTTCTTGTGCTTGATGTGTCTAAATATTGAATTGACTTATGTCCTATTTAGCTAACCCAACTGAACTTGCAAGTGTCCCTCTTTTTCTCATTCACGCGACGAAAAGGATACAACAACTTTGATAAGAGGTTTTAGTCATGTTTCTATACAATAACGTGGTTTATTGCATCAGTGCAAGATCATTGAATCATTGTTTCCTAGTGATGAAAATAAGCCAATATTACTTTAAGGAGGCTTACATCCATGAAGGAGGATCATAGTTATGAAAACCCACGAAGATACTTCTCTAATAAATCTACAACTCATTCAGGTTTCTTAATTGTGTGACCACTCACTACATATCTCTTGACAGATATTACAGCCATGAATATACAGTTGAACTCATATTCCACATCGTATTGTAGTCATTGAGATACATCATGGTTCGTATTCTAGTTATTGGTATATACACAGAGATACCAGATGAAGGATCATATCTGATTTGCAACAATTAAATAATTTAAGAGTGAAAAATAAAGTGAAGTTAATATTGATGGTGTAGGTGGCATTGACAGGTTTGGACACATGTATTTCAAGGAAAAGGAGATAAAAGAAGTGGTTTTGGCATCAACAACGTGTTGATTGGTGCATGTGAAAAGAGATCATTGATAGAATAGTAGGGGAGGAGGGGGGAAATAGTCCATTCGACGCATGTAGAAAAAAAAAAAAAAACCTAGCCATTTGATTCTGGTCTCGTGTCGCACACCTAACTAAACTAAATAGACTCAGTCATAACTTCTCAACCAAGCGATGAATCAAATTTGTAGAGANGGGGGGAAATAGTCCATTCGACGCATGTAGAAAAAAAAAAAAAAACCTAGCCATTTGATTCTGGTCTCGTGTCGCACACCTAACTAAACTAAATAGACTCAGTCATAACTTCTCAACCAAGCGATGAATCAAATTTGTAGAGAGGGACGAGCTTGATTGCTTCCCAAAGCTCATATCTATCTCTCAAGATGTAATATTGGATATGGTTATTCAACTAACAATCATTCCTCCCCATTTAAATCCAATTAAAAAAACAATCAATGCAAACTAATCTAATTTGGCAAATGAGAATTTGAGATGAAATTGAATAAGCCAAACTTTGGCTTGATAAAACACTTCTTTTACCAAGCCCATATAGATTTTGTTTTTTTAAATGACTATATAGCCTAAAGCAACTTGTGCTTTTGGGGCATAAAATAATGGACACTCATCAATATTGCAATTTTATGAAATCAATTTATATGAAACCACGAGTTATGAGAATACAATAATTTTTCAAGTTATCATTGTATATGAGGCATTTGACACTCACGATGATTTCATAACCCACTTTAAAAAATAAATGCACAGAAATACCTTGAATTGAGGGTAATACTTATGCCATGATCATAATGGAATAAGTAGGGATGGATTATACTTGAATCACTAATATTAATGTCAAAGGTAACACACTAGAAATTTAATGATCAATCAATGCATAAATAGTGTTCATGTTATTCACTTCTTACACTTC
>SNQJ01S0001134.1:196729-220446 GCA_010110895.2 Picea sitchensis
CTCTATTACAATAATATCCAAGCTAGGGTTCTCATACCCTCAACTCCTATTTATACTAAAAAGAAGCATCTAGAGGAAGATCCATCTAGAAGTGGAAGCTTCTATTAGGTATTCTTACATCCGCCTTATTCTATTTTATTGAAAGGACTTATTAATATTGACCTTTATTACATCCGAATATATTGTTCTACCTATGTGCGGGTTAGGAACCTAACATAAATCCACCTAGTTCTCAGGTTCCAAATTGAATGAAGATCCAACTCCTTAATTCTCTGGCTCCAACTAGAATGAGTATACAACCCCCTTTCCTTTCCCCGTCCTTCCTCCTTGAAATATAAGTGTAGACCAATTCTTAGTACCACAATCACTGCCATTTTCATTGCCACTACCATTGTCACTATCACTATCATTGTCATTTCCATTGTCACTGCCACTGTCACTGTCACTATCACATCAACCTGTATCTGTTCATTAACCAACTAGAACCCGTACCATACCATGCATCAAACATGTACCATGCATTAACCATGCATAATCTTGTACCACAAACTGTATGTACATCAACCATGTACATCAACACATGTACCATACCATGTTCCAACCATGCATGTCAACCACGTACATCAATCTGTATGATAACCATGTACAACACCATGTACATAAACCTGTAACACAACCAATGCATAAACCATGCACCAAACCTCCACCAATATTCCAGTATCACCAAGATGTGCCTCAAGCACTATGTCAACATCAAGTGTCCAACATGCACCTTGATTATGTGCTAAACGAAGAACCAAGCTATGCCTCAAAAAGTATTATACCAATATCAATAAGACATGCATCCAATCATGTACCTCAAACCATGTGTCTCAACCATATACCATATCACTCATGATATGTCTCAATCATGCCATACACCATAACATCATAAACATGTAACCCTCAAGACATGCATATAAACATACTTGTAACTCTATAAAATACCTGGTGTATGTGATCACATACATATAGACCTTCCTCAACTTTAGTAACAAGATAATAATATATTTATCAAACTTTACCTTAGTGTCATGGGACTGGTTTTTGGATTAGTCACAAACCCTAACATTCAACAAGCATAACTCCGTACTCGTAATGAATAAATGTTTGAAACATGTACACAATATTTTTCAATATCTTCTCTTCAATTCAAATAGGTTTCATGGCTTGGAACCTCCCAGGAAAGGAGTTATAGAAAAAATGCAAGACCTTGTTGAATTCATCTTATTCTAGAGAGCGAACTTGTAGCTAATTCCACGCGTGTAATATTTGATATTTGATATGAAAATATCACAAAATATACTAAGAAATATAATATATCCAATTCATTTTTTCTCACTAACTTTGGATATTATATGAATAATTTATGACCTTTCTACTTGGAACACCTATTTGAGACTAGTTCCAAGACTAGCCAAAAACATTATCTTCCACCTAGTGTATCTCCCAAAATAAAATGACCCAGAAGATGCAATTTATACCAAAGGTACCTTGATATGTCATATCAATATCCTCTAGGTTTCTCTATCTAAATCATTCTAGAAAACAATGTATAGAGAAAAATGTTAAGATGAACTGTAAATAACATACCTTAGAACACATCCTCACAAGACTTCATCCTCCCTTGCAATTTCGAGCTTATTTACTTCATCTTCCCTCTGAAAAACTCCTCATATATCCTTGGTTAGCTCAGATACAAATCACTTGATTTTATGTTAGAAATGAACTCCTAGGTGCCTTATTTATACTATATTTTGCACCCTCTTTTTAGGGTCGACTTGACCCAAATAAAATTCAATTTAAGTTTTAATGATTATTTCATTGGGGCCAACTTTACCAAAAACATCCTTAATATCTATTTCAATATTTATTGCAATGAGGCCGACTTGTAACTTCTTTTTTTCAACAACTTTACCCTTTAATTAATTACTTGTAACAACTTAGGGGCTTCTTAACCATTCTTCGAGGCTTCCAACTTCATGAGGGCATATCTTCTCAATGGTGAGGAACAACGTGGTGTTACACATATCATCGGAAATGAGACGAAGACTAATATCCATATATGAGGTTCGTTTATGCATTTACACTATCCTTCATTTACATATTTCTCATTCAACTTCAGGTACTAAAACCACACCTCTAGGGATACATGTAGACTACATCAAATGTACCCAACTAACTCATCATCAATATCGATCATACAAATATCAATCAATTTTCCAACATATCTAGACCTCTCCAAGGGTTGACATCAATCTATAAGGGTTGACATAAATCTCTAAGGGTTGATATCAATGACAACCAACTTTACAACAATCTCCCCCTTTGGTATTGATGACAACACCAACATTGATGGAAATGCGTAGACATCAAAACACACATGCTCATGATCCCCCTATGATCATCAATCGTCATCATTGTTTCTATATCCCCCCATTTGACATCACTGGAAAAGGGTGTCTTCCCTTGGGGCTTCTCCCCCTTTATTTTTGCCTTTGTTATTTTTCTTCATCTTTGAACAAAGGTTAACTCCCCCTATCGATATGTCTCCTCCTGATATTGTACCTACTGTAATCAATCATGGGTAAAATAATAGCTCCCCCTGTGGGTATGTCTCCCTGTCTGTATGCTACTAATATTCCTTTTTGGATCTCTCTCTCTGATTATTTGAATTCTATGCATGATGTTGTGTATATTGATGTAGGGCTACCTATACATGTGTTTCCTTTCCTTTCTTCTAGTTCTTGCTAATTTTCCATTGGTGCTTCCTCTTGAAATTCATTGACATATATAAAAAGAATTCAAAATTTGATTTATTCATTTACGTGTCATGTTCACTTGACCATACTATTCAACAATGTCCTTCTAATGATATGGATTATGTTGATGGTTTCTATTTCCATGTTCTGTTGTGCTTTTCATTGCTTTCGTTTATGTGACCAACTGATTTCACTTGTAACTATGATGTTATGCATCTAAATCGTGCTTTCTATACCTGCTAAGCATCACATGAATCCATATCATGTCCATATGTCACAGACATTCCATGACTCTAATACTCAATTGTCCACAATGTTGATCCATCTATCACTGTACTATCATGAAGTCTTCACAGCTGCAACTGATCATCATATATCAAATGTGTCCATTGGTCTTCTCTATCTGTAAAAAAAACTCTACAATTTTGGAACAACCTGTACTGAATATATCTCTTCCTGAATACAATCGTAAACGTTTTCTTGTGTAACTACCAACTGACACTTATGTGGTAACACTGCTTTCTCAATCGATCAATATGTCATTCTATACTTATGTTATCTGACTGCTCTAAATTTTTCTTCACTACTACATAGACTCACCCTATTCAACATTCATATTACTAGGAGTCTCCAAGATGGATGGCTCAAAAAAATACCCACTCTAATGCGGAGTAATCTTCCTCATCATTTATAGACTCATGATTTATCTGAACTCTTACTTCTTCCTTTCTACCTGCGGATTTTTCTTGCACTACAATTAATGAAATTACGATCTCTTGAACATTTTCCTTATTCACGTGCTCTTATTTTCTTTCTTGTACAACTACAAATCCTGCGATCTCTGGTACCTATTATTTATTCACCCGTTCTTCTTGTTTTGTTTTCCATACTTTGTTATATCTAATATCAATGTTCTCTTTCAAAGAAGTATCGATCATACTTCTATAATCACGAGCCAAGTGTCCATATTTATGGAATTTGTAGCATTCAATCTCAGGTGGGACCACACAAGATTTTATTTCTTGAACATTTCTTCCATGAGCCCTGCAGTTTGCAATTTTGTGTCCAAAGTTAGTACAATAAAAACAATGACCATAAAATAAATTTACATCCATGGGAGTGAATGATCTTCTTTGTGGTGTAGTCCTTATGAATTCATTCCTTGGCTAATCATGATCATGATTGAGGATTCTTTGTGGCTTGAATGTGGACGATCTTCTTCTTGAGTCTTTTGCACTTCTAGAATGTTCTTCTTCAAGGGCTTTCATTCTTCCTTCTTCATCGAACCTTTAACGACTTCTTCATAAGTCTTTGGCATCTCTTCGACTGATGATGTGGATGTTTCTTTCTCTTCAACAATTGTTCTGAGCTTGACAACTTTTACTCTTAACATGACAACTTCTTCAAGATTCTCCACCTCTTCTTCATTCCTCATCATCTAGTTCCTCATGACTTCTTACATTCACTTTGCTTCTTCAAGTTGGATATTCAATGTGATTATTTCATCTTCAAGTTTTCGTTATTATTGACTGAACTTTGTTTCAAGCTTATTTAAATCATTAGTTCTTTCCTTGAGATGATTTGTCAGTATCTTCTCTCTCTTTCCTACTTCTTCCTTATGTGTTGTTATTTGGGATTCCAAATACTTCTTCTGATCCACGAGAGTTTCTTCAATCCTTCTGGCTTCTTCTACCTGACATGTTAGCATCATGATCATATGCTCAACTTCTTTGGTGTTGGAGTTCTGTGATTCTTCCATCTTCTTTAGTTATTCCTGGAGTGACTTTTTTTATTTTCTTTTAGTCCTTGTATATTCAATTGCACTGATCAATTGTTCTCTGTAATCAAATTTTTCCTCTTCATACTCTTCCTCTTCTGAATCTATCTGAAACAATGAGCATATTTATTCTTGTTTTGTACCTACATCTTCTTTGGCATCTGATTTTGTGATGGGATAACAATAGATATTATGTATCTTGTCCCAAAGTTCTTTAGTTGATGACCATTTTCCCACTTTGTTCTTCACTGAATCATACATTCCTTCCAAAATGAAATCCATTGCTATTTTGTTGTTCTTATTTAATTCCTTCTTGGATGCATTCTTTGGTTTATTTGAACCATTATATCCTATAACAACTGAATACCAAATATCATATCCTTGTGCCTCAAAAGTGTTTTTGTTCTTAATCTCCTTGACTCATAGTTCATACCATTTTGACCATTGAATATTGGTACTCCATTCATACTCTACTCCATGATCTACCTTCCAATGGTTTAAATTTTCCTGGAGGAACTGACTCTGAAACCAATTGTTGGAATACTAAGAGGGGGGGATGAGTCAATATGAGAACTTTATATCACTTTTAAACACAATATATATTCTTTCACTTTATCAACAATGTTCAATAGTTTATCATCAATGTATCATCTATTATTGCATTCAATATATATATCATAAGTGTGTAATAATAAGCAACACGAAATCAACATCACATCAATAACACATTACACCAGTATTTACGTGGAAACCCAAATGGGAGAAAACCACAAAATGCTTTCTTATATATATCAAGAATTCATTCATAGGAAGAACCAACTTCCCAATTCTCTAGCTACAACTGGAAGGAGGCTACAACCCCCTATTTATAGGCTCCAACCTAAATATAGCTACAAATCCTTGAATTCTCTGGCTCCAACCAGAAGGAGGCTACAACCCCTTGGGTTCTACAGATCCAACCAAAAGCTAGCTACAACCACCTAGTTATCAGGCTCCAACCTGAATGAAGCTCCAACTCCTTGATTCTCTGGATCCAACTGGAATGAGGATACAACCCCCTTTCCTTTCCCTGCGCTATCTCCCTGAAATATAAGTGTAGACCAATTTTTACTACCAAAATCATTGCCACTGTCACTGCCACTGCCACTACCACTACCACTGTCACTACCATTGTCATTGTCACTATCACATCAGCCTATATATTCTCATCAACCAAATAGAACCTATACCATACCATGCATCAAACGTGTGCCATGCATCAACATGTACCATGCATTAACCATGCATCAGCCTGTACCACAACATGTATGTACATCAACCATGTACATCAACACATGTACCATACCATGTGCCAACCATGCATGTAAAACATGTACATCAACATGTACCATAACCATGTACATCAACATGTAACACAACTAGTGTGTCAACCATGCACTAAACCTCCAACAATATGCCAATATCACCAAGATGTGCCTCCAGCACTATGCCAACATCAAGTGTCCAACACGTAACTCAATCATGTGCTAAAATAAAAATCAATTTATTCCTCAACAAGTATTATACCAATATAAACAATAAATGCATCCAATCATGTACCTCAAACCATGTGCCTCAACCATATACCATATCACTCATGATATCTCGCAATCATGCCATACACCATGACATCATCAACATCTAACCCTCAATACATGCATATAAACATATATGTAACTCTGTACCAGACCTAGTGTATGTGATCATAGACCTACAAACCTTCCTCAATTTCAGTGACAAGTTAATAACATCTTCATCAAACTTTACCTTAGTCTCACGTGACTGGTTTTTGGATTAGTCACAAACCCTAACTTTCAACAAGCATAACTTTGTACTTGTAATGAATCAATGTCTGAAAATTGTAAAAAATATTTTCAATATCTTCTCTACACTTCTTCCAATTTTCACTGCTTGGAACCTCCAATAAAAGGAGATATAGAAAAAAATGACAGACCTTGATATATAGCATGCCATGCACAAAATATTTGATATATAGATCTAAAAAATTTTAGAGCAAACTTGTATAGCATGCCATGCACAAAATATTTGATATATAGATCTAAAAATTGCACATAGAATACTAAGGACTATACTATATCCAATTAAATTGGTCTCACTGAATTTGGATATTCTACGAAGAGGTTATGACCTTTTTACCCAAAACACTTGTTTGAGACTAGTTCTAGGACTACCCAAAAACCCTATCTTCCACAGAGTGTATCTCCCAACATACAATGAACTAGAATTTTTAATTTCTACCATAGGTACCTTGATATGTCATATCAATATCCTCTATGTGTCACTATCTGAATCATTCTATAAAAAAAGTTATAGATGAAATTGTATGATGACCTGTAAATAACGTACCATAGAACACATCCTCATAAGACTTCATCCTCCCTTGCAATTTTGACCTTATTTACATCCTATTTCATCTAAAAAACTCCTCAGATATCCTTTGTCACCTCGTATAAAAATAAATTGAGTTGATTTTACAAATGAACTCCTAGGCGCCTTATTTATACTAGATTTGACACCCTCTTTTTAGGGCGGACTTGACCCAAATTCAATTCAATTTAATTTTTAATGATTATTTCATTGGGGATGAATTTACCAACATCATCCTTGATATTTGTTTCAAGATTTATTTCAATGAGGACGGCTTGTAACTTCTTGTTTGCAAAAAATTTACCCTTTAATTAATGACTTGTAACTACTTAGGGGCTTCTTAACCATTCTTCGGGGCTTCCAACTTCATGAGGGAATATCTCCTCGACCGTGAGGAATCACATGGTTTTCCACATATCATCGGAAATGACACAATGAGTAATATCCATATATGAGGTTTGTGCATGCATTTACAATGTCCTTCATTTCCATATTCCTCATTCAACTTCAGGTACCAAAAACACACCTCCGGGGATACATGTACACTATATCAATTGTACCCAACTAACTCATCATCAATATTGATCATAAAAATGTCAATCAACTTTCCAACATATCTAGACCTATCCATGGGTTGACATAAATCTCTAAGGATTGACATCTATGACAACCAAATGTCCAACAAAATATCCTCAAAATATGATCTGATCAATGTGTAGGTAGTGCTTGATCTGATGATTTGGTATTTCCCTGTAGGAGAAGTGTTGATGAAACTTTCGTATTTCTAGATAATTGGATATTCAACAAAACAATGAGTATCTATTCAAATTGTAAACAAGTGTTCATCTAGAAAATTTCCATCTAGCACTTCATCTTTTGCATTGTTACTTAATCTTGACAAAAAATATTCAATTTTTTTTTCCAGATTTATCAAGTATTGTGAGATCAAACAATTGCAATAATAAAATACATCTAAATATTTTACCATTTATATTAGGTCTGTTCATTAAGTATTTAATGGAAGCATGGTATGTGTATGCAAGTACTAGGTAACTAGTGACATAGTGCCTAAATTTATTTATGACATATACTACTGTGAGAAACTCTTTATATGTAACTATATAATTTATCTCTACACTAGACAAATTGTTTTTGACAAATGAATGACATTTGGAATTTTGTCTTCTTGTTGGCCCAATAATACTCTTATTTCTTTGTCTAAAGCAACATTACGGCTGTGGAATGGAATACCCCATTTAGGACCTTGAAAAATAGGGGATGTAATGAGTTTCTCTTTACTAAATTCAAAGTATTTTTTCCATTCTGTAATCTAGCAAAATTTTATGTATTTATACATAAAGGTGAAGAATGGAGAAGATGGTTTGCTAAAGTATTCTATGAACCTCCTATAGTACCTACATGTCTAAGAAAAATTCTCACATCCTTTTACCTTTATGGGGTGGGTAGGTGTTTAATAATTTGTATCTTGCTTTTAATTCAATTCCTTTTGATGATAAATGATGACCTTGTTGTCCCTTATGTTTTTCCTCACAAAGGGATAATGCCAAGGCACCCTATGGAGGAAAATATCCTCCCCGCTCTAGGATTTACTGAAATATTCTAGTAGCCAAAGGGGGTAACCCTCAATATGTGAAACTTGTTTTAAGATTTTCTCTCCAAGTATTTGAAGATGTTTTTGTGTGTAAAGTGTTTGTTTGTTTCAAATGCAATATTTGAAACAATTAAGTGAAAACAAAAAAAGTTTGAAATTTATTAAATGAACCACAATTAACATTTAACCATAAACATAAAGGACACCATCTTCCTATCTAACTAGATTTAAAAATAAGTTAAAGAAAGACAACAAAGTAACACACGAAGGGAAAACACAGTTCTTTCAAGATAACATATATATTTTAGTTAAAAGTTTCTAAATAAATAAAATATGGAACTAATTCCTCAAAATTATAATAGAAATTATTTTAGAAATATCCAATACAACATTCAAAATCCTTTCATTGAAATAATAATACAATACTGTAAAACAGAGACATGAAAGAAAGAAAATTAAGAACATTGTATAGAATAACAACCATGAAAATTCATAACAAACAACATGTGATTTCGTTAATAAAATTTCATTGCTTGAATTATAATTTGATAATGACAAAGACTTCCTAAGAGTAAATCCCATAAATCCTTTTCAAAGTCTTAGAAATCTCTTGAAATGAAAGCAAAACAATATTTTTCATCAAACAAGGGATGAATCCTCTATGTAAACAAGAAACATGTAACTTGCAAAGAAAAATGTAGACTAGGATCGATAAGACTATTGAAGAAAGTTTGTTAGTTCAGTCTGATAATGAAGCTTCCTTATTCTTTGATTTATCCTTTTTTCTTTAACTGTTTTCTATTATCTGTAAGAGTTTCCAAAACTAGAAGTAGTGTTGGTAGTGGATTCCTCCTTTATTGGGACAACTATCATAAGAGTTTGAAAGAAACATGTTAGGTATTCTTATTTTATTTTTCTTCGTATTTGTCCCACGTTGTGCTAATATTTGTGTTGATGATGTTGTAGGATGTACTTCTCACATGGGAATGGGAGATGACGTGGAAATCGATGCTAACAAAGAAGCTAGAGATGATGTGGAGGCTGGTGTTGACATAATCATTTGATATGGGGAATAATAATAAACTATGGCCGAATATGATATTAGTAGAGGGGTTTTATTCTTCAACTTTACAATTTGTTTCTATTCAATGCCTCCGGGAATTTTACCAGAGATCATCTTCCTTGTAACTATGTCCAAATGTGTGTAAATATAATAACCAGCAGGAGGAAATGTTTTATGAATATTCATTAGAGTACATAATAATAAAAACATCTAAAAATTGTTTCATAAATAACCATCCCTATCATAGGACCCTTTACATCTTTAAACTATTCATAGTTTGTCCTTTCCTTTTCCCTAGCTCCTTCATAAATATCTCCAGTGAAAAGCTAGCCTTCATTGGTCCATGGAATTGGAATTCGTAGTGAAAATGCTTCTCAAAATATATTCCTAAATTCATGTACAAATTCTTGGACTACCTGGCATATCATATCTATTGAGAAGATAATATCAAATTGTTTTTGACATTCACTAGGCCAACTGTCATGATGAAAGTTATTTTTTCCTTGATGACTAACCATTTTAAGTCAGCCTTTGTTTTACTACTAAAAATATATATTACTTCATTCACAATTTGTAATTTGTCTTCTAATTTCTCCCATTCTATGTTGATTTTCATTCTGCTACTTCTCTCTAAATATCTAGTTTATGATAATACACTAAAATGAGTCTTCATATGCTACATGATTTTTTTATCTGATCTTAGATACAATGTGTTTTTCCTGTAGTAGATATTTCTTTTCAACAATTTTCTAATCATATCTCTTCTTGAAGTCCTCAAATTTTGCAATATGAACATTGTCCTGAGCTACAACTTTGTCTTTTTCAGCTATAAGAGCATAAATTTGTTTTATTTAGACATTGAAATACTATTAACTTTCCCCTGAAGTTGTACTAATTATGTATCCTTTGACTCAATAACATATTTTTCTTTCCTTATCTCTTTTTGTGATGTTGCAACCTTCCCTTCAATCTTTGCAATGTGCTCTACTTCAAAACCTTATGGTAGAACCTCTATGTTAGGAATGCTTATCCTTTGAATAATTTCTACTAAGGAAACGTCCTTTTATTTATTCAATATTTTTATTGTTATTTCCAAATTACTGTTTTGGGTTTGTAGAGTTATCAAATGTTGATGGAGTTGATTTTTTATTTTTCTATTTCCATTAGTTCACTTTTCTGAATATACTTTGTAATAGGAATATTTGGTTTCTTCCTTAAGAATTGAATTTCTTTCTCTTTTTCCTTCAACAAGGAAAATATAGATGATTTATTTTCTAATTTACGTCCCAAATCAATTATTTTTTTCTCTAAACCTCTTATTTTAGTCATCTTGTCTCTATTGGTATCTCTTTCARCATTTAACTAATTTTCTAATCTATTTATTTTCAAATTCAACTTTTTTACATTTAAAGTTTCTCGTATCATTTTCCACCATATCTCATGTTTTATTATGCCAATGGATCTTATCTTCTAGAGGCAATGCATTTAAATACACTGATATATTATTTGTGTCATAATATTGGGGCCTTAGATCTTTTTTAGGTTTTTCAAGTTTGGGTTCTAGAACAACCATCTAGAATAGTCCTTTTTCATAATCAATTGAAGACAAAATCTTAGGTGATGAAGGTCCTTCATGACTGATTTATGCATACAAATCTCCTTTTTCTTTATTTGTAGTTCTTTTATTGAAATCCATTTCAGTGAATATATCAGATTTCTCTTTTGAGGTGGACAACACTCCCGACACTTCTCCTCCCAGAAAGATTTTTCTATCATCCTTAAAATTCTAAACACTTGAATATGCAAATCGATTGATTGAAATAACAAACTTCTAGAAAACATTCTTTCTTATTTCACTTGTTGAATCTAATTCCTATTCCACTTGTTAATATAGCTTTGTCCTTTTTGAAGAAGGTTCATGTTCAACGTCCATTAAATCATATTCTATATTCTTATGGAATTTTGTTTTTTCATGGGTCACCATCACAAAATAATATACTTTGTTGACTTGATCAACTTCAATAATGATAATTAAAGAACATGGAAAAGTATCTCTGGCAGGTCTCTTCCGAGTGTTCTCCTTATTTGGTGTTCTAATACTAGACCATCCCTTGAAATTTTGTCCATGAATTTTTGTTTTCCAATATTTCTCTTGTTGAATCTAAGTGGTGAACATAATATGGAAGACCAACTACATGTTTCATGTTAGTAACCACATGAAAAGGATCATATTTCCAAGTATCATTTTTCTATAAATGGAATGTTTTGATCATTCTTTCTATGATTTCTAAGGCTAATTTATCCTTCACTATAAAAAAAATAAAACTTCATCTAGGAATTGAAGAAGACATTTTCTATACTTTAAAGAAAAATGATGATAATATGAGCTTAATATTTGTCTCAAAAGTTCTAAAGAAATATTACTATGAGGAAGAAACACTATTAACCTATAAGGTTGTGATTCAAACCCATAAAATCTTAAGACTGTGTAATTTTTAAATTGTACTAATCTCCAACCTTCACTTGTTGTCCAAGTTGTAAATAATTTATAAATTCATGGAAAGTCCTTCGATGGGACTCATTATGAATTAGAATGTAAACAATGGCAATAACCTAATCAATAAAATATTTATATCTATCTTTATGACCCTGATTTTTCACAACATTACTCCATTCAATAACATGGATGACATTTCCTTGTAGGTCTACCTTCTTTAAATTTAAATATTCAAAATGAGAAGATTGTTGGTGCATCAATAGAAAAACCAAATATGATTGATACCTGAAAATTTTCCAATCTTCAAAAATGTCAATTGTTCATGAATGGTATAAGAGAGTTATTCTGCATAATTGAATTTAGTTCCTTTGCAATTTTTCAATAGAAAACCTAAGATAATAACATCTATCAGGGTGTCATTGTTATAACCAAGGAATAAATAAATCATATTTATAACCTCCTTAACTGAATATTTAAATAAGGATGATTCTAATGGAAGGTTTAATTCAGGTTTTCTTGGTGTTTTTACCTTCTAGTCTCATGAACGATGCAAAGACGAGTCCTTCAATGTATAAGGTATGATCTTGATTTTTTCATCATTTGAGGTGTACTCATAGGACCTACAAATAAATTCCAACTCAAATAAGAAGATGTCAAGGTCTTATGAGATGAGGCCATGGAAACGAGGAATGGAAGAGGGATTGTTTTTTTCATTTTTTTTCCATTAGTGTCTCGAATGGGAAAATCAAATACTTCAGAATGATATTATTCATAATCTATTGTATGGTGAGGTGAGGATTATCCTTCCTCTAATATACTCTCAAAATATATTTCTTCCTCATCTAACAAATCCACAACAATTTCTTATTCCTTCAACTTGTTGTTGTTCTCGATGAATAGGACTTGGTTCTATGGTGGGATATTTATGTAGAAATTTCCCTGATCTATCCCTAAGTCGAGTCATCCATCTGGGAATTTAAAAAAGAAAAAAAAATATAATGTTTTCTCTCTCTCTTATATATATGTATATATATATATGGTAAGATGCATGCATCAACAATATTTTTCTCCAAAACGAAATGGTGAAAATGGTGTGTACTCATTAGAACATCCCCAAAAATATCGACAAATAGTGACAATCCCTAGAATAGCGACAATAATGTTGTACTCATGAACTCAATGTTGGACACATTGGTACGATATTGTCATTGATGTCAACAGGGTGCATAAGAATCCAATAAAAACCCAAAGCTTAGAAGGAAGAACATTAATCGAAGCTCAGAAGAAATGATGCACATGAGTCATTCATTCTTATTTTAGGATAGTCCAGGATCGCTAGATCAAGGTGAAGTCAGAGATTGGGAAGGATTAACTCTCAACCGTCATATCTGAAGTAGGATCTATGTATGATATCGCTAGTCGTTAGATCAAGGAGGGACTTGGAATGAATTTTCCACCATCCTATTGATTTTAGTAGAAGGATAGTGTAATCCACAATATCCTAGAGTCTCGGATTAAAATAACTCATGCAGACCGTTGATCTAAGATTTCCTCGAGAGAAACATGATTTGTTGGATCAGGCAGTCAACTCCGATGCTGACCACTCCGACGAAAAGGAGTTTAGAGAAGGATAATTTACCTAAAGGTCAAAGCCCTGAAGTCACGAACTCTGGTCAACTCTGACGTTGACCACTCTGGAGAAAAGGAGTCTAGAATAGGTGAATTTACCCGAAGGCCAAAGCCCCGAAGTTATGAACCTCCGTTGACCATCGGATCAAAGGAAGAATAGGAAATCCCTTCAACCATTGATTTGTTCAGAGAACCCCAAGGAAGAATGTGGTCAACTCTGGCCTTGACCTACTCCGGCAATAAACAACTAAGATAAACCAAGAACTCCTGAACCTCGGAGTTCTGGAATAAACAAAGGCCATAGGATCAAGACAAGCTGAAAAATATATTGTGGTATATCTATTCGACACTTTGGAAACAATCGAAGGATAATACAAAAGTGCCAAAACTCCTGAATCCATGAAGTACCGAAGTCCCAAAGTAAGACATGTGGCAAAATACGAATATGACACGTGGCCCAATCAAATGGTGGCAAGTTTCAAGGTCAATATGGAACATAAGGACTGTAAAAGTCACAAATCAAGGTGACACGTGGAAGCCACATCAACAATGACGTTAGAAAACAACATCACTCCAGGAGTACATCCTTTGAGGATATCCATTTTCTTCTACTTGCTAAACTACCCGAAGCATTGAAGGCCTAAGTTAATGCTGGTTGTTGATCTAAAATCCTCAGGAATATTTTTTGACCGTCTGATCTATTAGTGAATATAGTATATGCACTTCAGATAAATATACTCTAGAAGAATTGGAAGACTTCAAAGGTCTGAGTCCCGAAACACTGAAGTCTCGAAGTAAACAAGAACCATCCATCTCAAACGTGCAAATAAAACGTGACCATCAATCTTGATAAGTGATTAAGCAATTGTTTGGGCTAGTTCTTAGTCACCGCCTATGTTCATATGGAATAGAGGTCCTAAAAGTGTATCTTTGTGAATTTGAACACACAGAGGAAGAATTTATATTTTTAGGAAGAAACTTTGAATGAGACAAGATCTGGATTCTATCTTGATTGATATTAAGTGATCACATACATACGATTAATTGGAAAGCCAATCAAAAAGGTAAAATAAGTTTTTTTGGAGAAATGCGAACGCAACAGAAGCTTAAGAATAAAATAAAAAGGAATGGGATCAACTTAAAAGAAATTGGTCCATACCTGTGATCGATTTATGAAAATCCCTCTTACTAAAATTCAAGAGTATTTTATGTTAATGTGTGAAGAATAATAGAGGGAGATACTAATTTTAAATTGAAATTCAAATGTTATTACTATTAATTTAAATGAAGAGGTGCAATAGTCCAAACAAAGGGACACAATGCTTCAACTCTCACACCATTTGGAATACTATATAGGCAAGAAGGAACGATGAAGAAAAGGTGTCTCTGCAGTCCATATTAATGACCAAAAAGAAGAAGAAGAGTCCAAAGAAGATGAGTTGATGATACTTATGCAGTGAGGGTGGAAGGGAGGAGAAAGGAAGGATTCACATCCTTTACTAAGTAAACTGTGAATAAAATGGAGTCGGTGCTTCCTAGGGTTGGTGGACTAAATACAAGGGAGTTGGTACTTCCTAGGGTTGGTGCCCTACAAAAGGGGATTTGTGTATACTAGAGTTGGTGCTCTAAAAAGGATTGGTTTCCTTCACTATCTCAGATTATTCTTTATAAAAACTTGTAATTCCTGTTAATTATACTTATATAATTTATTTTATATACAATTCCATTGTTAATATTTGCGGTGATTAATAAAATCACAAGTTAATTACTAATTGTTTAAAAATAGGTAATATTGATTCACACCCCCCCCCCTCAGTATTTCCAACAATTGGTATCAGAGCGAGTGCCTTCAACATAGTCTAATAAATGGAAGGTAGATCCTGAAATGGATCAGCAAGAGGGAATGCCTTCCAACAAAGCACCATTGTTTAATGGAGGTGGTTATTCTTTCTAAAAAATAAGAATGAAAAGCTACTTGTTGGCTCTTGGTTTTGATGTATGGAAAGTTTTTGTAGATGGCTACATCACACGAGCTACTCCACCCACAGATACTGCAGGAAAGAATATTTTCAATGACAACTCAAGAGTCATTAATGCCATTCTAGGAGGATTGAAAAATTCCATATGTGTTAAGGTAATGCATTGTAAGTCAGCTAGGGAAATCTAGGAAAAATTTGAGGTTGTATATGAAGGAAACAACAAAGTCAAGGAATCCAAACTACAAACCTATAGAGCTTAGTTTGAAAAATTGAAAATGAAAGAAGAAGATAACATTGTTGAATACTTCTATAGGGTGGATGGGGTAGTTAATTCAATCAGAGAAGTAGGATAAGAATTTACCGATAAACCTATTGTACAAAAGATATTAAGGTCATTACCTATGAGATATGATGCCAATATATCCACAATTGAAGATAGTCCAGAACTTGACAAAATCACAATAGATCAACTTCATGGAATTTTTACAGCATATGAGATGAGAAAAGGTAGCGAAAAACCATCAAAAGGAGAAAAAACTTTTAAAGCATATAAAACAAAGATGAGGTAGGAGCAAAAGGATAATGACAATTTATCAGATATAACTGATGAAGAAATTGCCAAGTTCATGAAAAAACTCAAGAAAGGGACTGGGAAATACAAAGGAAAGATTCCTCTAATTTGTTTCAATTGTGGAAAAATTGGACACTTTACCAATAAATGTCCCTATCCTAAGCAGGAGGAAAGTGATGATGAAAGAACCTTAAAAAATCAGAATAAAAGCAATACCAAAGATAAGAAGAAGTTCTACAAGAAGAAGAAAATGTTCTTTACCCAAGAAGACAGTAGCTCATCTGAAGAAAGTGAAGAAGAATAGCCAGAGCTTCTATTTATTGGAATAAAAGATCAAGATGATAATCATTCAGAATATGAAGAAGAAGTGAACCTCTATGAAGAATTTATTCATGCAATTGAAGAACTAAGAAAATCTAAAAAGAAAAACAAGCTACTAAGGGAACAACTTCTAGAGATTGAAGAAACTACTAAATCAAGAGAAAAGGAAGTTTCTAAAACCCTTAGTGAGTCAGAACAATTGATTATTAAGTTAAAAACTCAACTCTAAGAAACTAAAAGAAAAGAAGAATTATTGAATAAAGAACTCAATGAAAAACAACAAATATGTAAGGTATTGGGGGATGAAATAGTTCAACTAAAAGGGAAATTAGAAAAGGAAGATATTCAGTCTAAGTTTGAAAACAACTCAAAAATCCTAAATAGCATTCTTACCAGTCATATATCAGCAAATGACAAGACATGACTAGGATATGATCCCTCTACAAAACAAGAAGATGACAAAATCAACTATGCATGTGTTCTTAAAAACCACATAAGAAGAAAATAAAACAGGACAAGAACAACACCATTGAAAACCATCCCAAATAAACATAAATCTTCACTTCCTACTAAAGAAGAAGATGACCAGAAGAATAAAATCATTAAAACGAATCCCTCTAACAAAAATCAATATATCTTTATTGGTTATTGTTATTCCTGCAAAATTTTTAGACATCAAGCAATACACTGTAAAGCTTATAGCAAGTACAAACCAAGAAATTTCCAAAGATATGAAAATAATAAGGATAATGTAGAAAGAAGAAATTATAACTCCTTCTCTCCCTTACAAGACTACGATATTGAATGTTACAAATGCAACAACTATGGTCATATAGCTAGTGAATGTAGATTGTCAAAATATGACAAAAAAATAAATATTCCCAATTATCAAAAAGTATGGAGAAAAATGAAAACAATGTGCAATGTAGCCCTATATGCAATAAACCAAGGATGTCAGTGATATATAGACAATGGATGTTCCAAACACATGACTGGAGATCAAAGAAAATTTGTCAAGTTAAACAATAAAGGAAAAGGAAAAGCAACCATTGGAGATAATATGTCAACCAAAATACTAGGAAAAGGCACTGTCAGTTTAAGAAATAACAAAACCAAAGCATAAGATGTACTTCTAGTAGAAAATATCATACCTAATCTCGTAAGTGTAAGTCAAACATGTGATCAGGGTCACATACTCACCTTTGATTCTTAGAAATTTGAGATCAGAATAAAGGACACTTGAAAGATGGTAGAAGTTGCACCAAGAACATATAGTAATGTGTACATCCTTAATATAGATGAAGGAGAAAAATGTTGTTTAAGCCAGGTAGATGAAAGGTAGTGATCCAGATTTGGATCCAGAATCGTGATGGGGCTCATAAAGGCCTAAAAATCAATGTTCTCAAAATGTATTCAAAACTGACATGTGCATAGGCCTCGTTGGCCTCAATCTCACGAGGCCTATAAGCTCATCAGCCTCATAATCACACAGTCTCTTTGGTTTCAAAACATAAAAATTCCTTCCCACGCACTATCCCAAGTACATGCAACACAATGTAATGTGTGCACTTACCCAAGTGTGCGCAACACATATACTGTGCACCTTGTCTTAGTTAACATGTTTCTGCGCACTACCTTGATGTGTGCAACACCAAAACTAGGTGTCCTTGGCTCACTAACCTAAATGTTCATTACATTTACACTTGGTACCAATTGGCTCACCAACCTATATGTACAATTACAAAGGGTTTTAGCTCAGGGACACTACAACTTGTAAATAATTACTTCATTCACATGAAACATTACCACTGTATCCAATAGTAACCTTAAACAAACTCGTTAATTAAACAGTGTAAGTAGAAATAATTCATATGCATAATTATTCAAATAACTAGTGAAATCAACTAGAAATACAAAAAAATATTATAACAAAGTCAGATAACATTCATGGTCACTAAATTGTGATTGGGTCCTTTATTCATGCAATAAGATTATCACAATATTACATCAGGGAAAATTCTAGTCTTTGTTAAAATTACCTTTCTTTTATAGAATCATAAAGGAATTTTGGATTTTGTAACCTCCCTTGTTACAGTTACAATCATTTCATCCCACCCCTTTTTTCCTTTATTATATAATTTGGATCCCCTTTGCATTTAAATTTAAAGGTGTATTACAAAAACTTAATCCATAATTTATTATGAATTTTTCATAACTAAACTCTTTACAGAGGGGCTCTACAAACCATGATTTTTGAAGATCTCTTTGACTCGACCAGATTCCATCCTTTCTAATTGTAACTCTTCATCATAAATCATCTCTGTCACATATCATTTCAAATCCTTATGCAATTTTTGCACATATGCACCAGACTAAGTGGAAATCTTTATTGGTCTAATAAAAAAGTTGTTCAAAATATCCTTATTTATTTATTTCATTTTCTCAATGGATTATTTGTTGTCATATCTATTCTATTCCACCTTTTCTATTTTTAGCATGTTGGACACTTCTTGTTTTAATTCATCCATTGTTGGCATGCCAAATTTCTTTAATATCATCAGTTGAGTTCCAAAACTTGAAATAATCCTTGGTTGTGATCTTCGTAGTTTCCTCATTTACTTCACAAGAAGCCTTCAAGGTATTTAGTAGTACTTGAGTTTTTCCCTTTTCTTTTTGATCAATTCTCAGGCGATTTGAAGGATCTTCTTTATACCATTTTTTCCAATATACAACCTCATCAAAGTAATCCTGGGAAGATTTAATCTTACGTACTTATTCTTCTACCCGATTTGATAGTTTTGTTAAATCTCCATGCCATTATTGGACTTCATTCAACTCGGTTAAAAATGTTTCTTCATTCACATTTTTGAGGATGATGGTGGTTTTTCTGCTCTCTTTTAGTTTGGTTTCAATATCTTTCACTTTATCACCATATTATAAAATTTTCAATCTCTGTTGTTGAGAGAGAGTGATCGCTTTTTGGTGCTATATTTTCATCTTCTCAATATCCTGTAGATTATGCTTCTTCAAGGCCTCCAATTCATATCTATTTTTGTTCCTTCTCATTGATATTTTGTTTGAATTCATATTCAATTTGAATCATCTATTGTCTCATGTGTTCTTCTAAATATGATACCCTTCTTTTGTAGTTATCCATGGTAGTAATGAGCTCAGTGACAATGATGGAATTTTCACTTGCAAAGGCACTCAAATCATATGTTGTGTCTTCTACATTACTCTGTGGATATTTGTTTCCTAGATTCCACACTATCACTTTCTCTTATTCTTCTTTTCCATGTGTTTCTTCCATATTTTGTCTCTTTGATTCCCTTAAGGAAATACCCTTGCTATATTTTCTAAGGAAATAGTCCCCCAGGGACACTACTACATCATCAATATCCATCATCTATGTGGACGAGTAAGAAAAAATAGAAGGTATGGTATTAAGTGGAGTACGGGGGTTAAAGAGAGAATTTAGCAAGGTGAGCCCCTACCCAAACTATTTCCTTTCCCTCGCCTCCTTTCTTGCATGGGGAAATTCAATAAAGTAATTATTCCCACTCTGATGGAAAATATTGGCCATATTTTCTTTGCACTTGAAGATAGAAAGGAATTGATCCCTACTTGAATGGTTTGATAGACAATTTATATGAGAATCTATCTATTCAGGAAATACTTGGGAAGCAGATGTGGGGTAAAGGTGCAACTGAAAATTATGGTGTAGGTGTAGTGTTTTTCCATGTACCAATATCATATATCTCTGAGGGATTCTATGGCATCTTGTGAAAATATCTCAGGTGATTGATTAAATATGGTATAGAATAGAGGTTCCATGAAATTGTCGCATATATCGTAAAATTGTTTTTTTTTAAATTACTTTCCCACAATTCCAAACAATTTATATCTGCAAGGGGTGAATCAAGGCTCCAGCTCCAACCCATTAAAGGAAAAGAAATTGATGAGCATACATCATCAATTGAGAAGGCCGACATGTAAAAAAATATTTTTATGTTCACCGGAGAATCTTTAATTGTTATAAATATTTTGACATATATGGTTTGGGACCAATTGAGTATGTGCCCCACCTCAACCAAAGTGTCCTATTGGTACCTACTCTAGCTTAAAATCATTGCCTCTAGAAGTTGGTAGGGTTCTTTAAAATACTATATCTAATATAGTCTATTATTGTTTTCAATGAAAGTCTTGTAGTCATCCCACCACTCTTTGATTGTCGCGGCCAAGTTGGAGTTTTCTTTCCTGAATGTTTCCAAGAACTATTTGTTCAAGTATGCTTCAAGATTTATAGTTAGTACAAATTATGGATATTTTCTGGATTTTTTGAGCGGATAGGGGTTACTACCTCATTCAATATGTTAGTTGAATTTAAATCCAAGTGTGAGTAAACCCATGTCACCGTATCATGATATGGCATGATATAATCTCTAGTAGCAATGGCATGTAACCCACCCTTCTCGATGTTCTATTATACTATGCAGTCTTCGTCATCCTTTGGAAAATATTCATCGATGAAGATTCTATATATATCATTCCAGGTGGGGAATCGATTAATTCCATTGAGATGATTGGTGTTTGAAAATAGAAAGGTATCTCAATTATTTCCTTGGACGACGATATTCTCAATAGGATCCTTCTCCCTTCACACCATAGTTTCCAACATCTTGGTTTCTGAAATTCTATAAATTCAAGGAATACTAAGGTTTTTGTATGAGACTCAAATGCTACTGTAATTTAACTAAGTAGCATGAAATAGTGATAAATTCACTCTATAACAATAAACTTACCTATATCAATAACTTGAGAGATGTCTTGCAGGAATCTACTTCACCCTTTCCTTTGAAAAATAAATATTATGATGTGTGAATTAAGATTATTGTACATGTTTACCAACCCCATGACCTAAAATTAATGTTATTGAATTTTCAACTCATAATAGGTGGGAAAATTACAAGGTGAGTAATGTCATGGGTAAAACCCTTCAGGTGAATTCCTTCAGGAAATATGGCTTTCATGAATATTATCCTTTTGGAGAATTCTTTTGGAATAATGTGTTTGAGAAAAATCCTTCAGAAGAATGTGTTTAGGAAAATCGACTTTTCGAAATATTATCTTTCAGGAGAATGCATGTCTAGAGAGTGTCCTAAAGAGAATGAAGAGTGACTACTCTTAAAGAAAACTTGATGAAGATTCTCCAAAGGACTATTTGGAAAGAATCATATATGGAAGAGAAATAATGTAGGTTAAAAGTAGAAACCGATGTGTTTTGTTTGTGTAAATTGTTTATAATAAAACACGATTAAGGTATCTCAAAAAAATATATCAGGAAAAGTCATATTGGGCACAATCTCTATCAAGAAAATGTTATTTGGATAATGCTTGTAGGAAGATTGGAATTTGAGAATGATTTCAGGAAAATCATTTAGGGAGAAGGCTTGGTAAATTGAGATTTTGAGTTCTATATCCTTGCGGGTTTTAGATTTTGGTAAAACTATGAAATAACATTAACTATATATTCCAATGGGGGGAGTCTAAAGAAGTGAGTTTGACAACCTTGTGGGTTTCAAATTTCAAGAAAAACTGAGAGAACGATAGATTAATATCCTAATGGGGGAGAACCCAATATAAAGGATTTGATAGCCTATTGGGTAATGAGTTTCATGAAATTGCAGCATGTGTATATGCATGAACCCTATTTGAAAAGAATTTGATATCAAGTAATTTTAAATTAAATCAAAGATGAACATAGGCTAAATGAAGCAATAATTCGTCAAACAATTCAATGTCAATAAATCGATCAAAAGTAAGAGGATATCAAAGGCGAGTTAGTTTCCATCCTCTATAAATATAATAAGACTACTTGAACCCAAGGAGCTAATATTTTCCTTCATAAATAATGTAGAAATTCTAGTAGGGTGGCCATTTAATCTTCTAGAAAGAGGAACATTTAATGGGAGTTGTTTAAAGTACATCAAGACCATCACTGAATTGTACTCACCCATATTTAAAGTGAATTGATACCATTTTTTAGGAACAATTTACTTCATGTACCCTATATAATGCACCAAGAGAACATGACATCCCAAATTGCACTCTTGGTAATGAAACATGCCATGTATGTTTTATGTCATTTGAAACCCCTGATTTTGGTATATATGCACACTTACAATGTAGAAAGAGGTGTCACCACATTGCCACATTAATGGTGCACATACATATTTAAACAACATCATTACCATGTTCAAGGAAAAACTAAATACTTGTACCTTGTATGGTGGACTACAAAAACATGTGTGATGTGTACATGGTTTACAAAATCAATTAGTTCACCACCCTCTGATGAAAAAGAAAAAACATGGCATTAGTCCATTATCCTTTAACAACAATTTATGCAACATGGACCAACAAATTAAAAATTATAAGAAAAGGGAAACATTTTCACATAAAAAAGGAGGTAAATCTGCTTATAGAAGTTGAACGGAACTCTATGGCATGGATTTGTGTCACATTGTGGAATCCTCCATCAAGGGGGAACGATCCCCCTCCAATCAAAATGCAGTGATAACTGATACAGGAGGCAGAGGAGGATCTAGGCTACCCTTTAAGCTCTAACTGCACTTTCATGCCTCGGTGCTCCATGCAGATTTAGACAAGGGGAAAGAAATGGAGATCGAGCCTGAGCCATCTCATCCAAAGGTATATTGAGCATGGTAACCAAGTAGATATCTCCCATAGGTTCTAATATCCTCAAGATACACAATCATCTCAACTCAGGTTGGGGAAAATACCCAGTACATGCAAGATCACGCATTGATAGGTAAGTTCATGGTACTCTGGCCCTCAGAAAGAGACATCATCAAATGGATCAACACTTGGTGGAAGCCAAAAGGCCACTTTGATATTTAGTTGTGTTCAAAAGGATTCCTTACCACCACTTTTCACAATTTATAAGATAGAGAGTGGATCTTTGAAAATGGCCCATACTTCTACAATTCAACTGGTCTCTACTTGAAATATTGGGTGGA